>PVJC01021040.1:0-28605 GCA_004026665.1 Murina feae | reverse complement strand
AAGATAATATTCACTAAACACTCAATATCTAATTTTCTTGAATGTATAAACAGAAGATTTTCACACCTGACCGAAAATTTATAGGATGAATGACTGATAAGAAAAGTAAGAAAATGGAAAATAAAAACCCTAAAAATTACTCTCTAGTGAAAACAAAATTTTGCATAATGATAGGAATCATGATACATCTTGCTCACTTGTAACTAGCTTTTATATAGTCATACTAATATAAATATCAGATAATGATCTTAAAAAGTGTAACTACATTGAGAAGACAGGGGAGGCAAGAAATTGTGCATATATAATGAGAATCAAGAGGAAAAAGAATGGTAAATCCCCCTTTTCTATGAGTAATGCAGTAAGCACTGTCTCAATTGGACAAATCAAGGCACAGCAATCTAATATCTAATATAATAAAAAAGAAACATGCAAATTGGTGTCACTCTGCTACATCCCAAGCCACATCCACCAGCCAATCAGAGTGACTATATGCAAATTAAACCAACAAATATGGCAGCTGGCAGCCTTGGAGCTGGAGCAACCAGGAAACTTGGTTGCCCCAGCGAAGGAGGAAGCCAAGCTTCCTACCTGTCCTGGCTGGCTGTGGCCTTCACCCAATGCAACAAAGTTTCAATTATAGAAGATAAATAAACCCCAGATACCTGCTTCCAGCCAGCCTCAATGGGAGCTTGGGTCAATGGGGGCTGTGGCCAGTCTGCAAACATCCATCAGCCCCTTACCTAGGATAGCCACACCCTAATGGCGTGAGAGTCCTCGTTGGGGAGCTTGGCCAGCCTGCAAACAGCCATCTGCCCCTCACCTACCCAGGCTATCCAAGCACCCCAGGAGGACCCCCACCCTGAAGGGACTGTGGCCAGCCTGCAAACAGCCATCAGCCCCTCACCCACTCAAGCTGGCCAGGCACCCCAGCAGGAACCTTCACCCTGAAGGGGCTATGGCCAGCTTGCAAACAGGAATCAGCCCCTCACTAGGCTGGCCACCCCCTCATGAGGTGAGGGTCCCTGCTGGGGGGCTTGGCCAACATGCAAACAGCCATCAGCCCCTCACCCAGGCTGGCCAGGCACTCCAGCAGGGACCTTCACCCTGAAGGGGGTGTGGCCAGTCTGAAAATGGCCCTCAGCCCCTCACCCAGGCTGGCCAGGCAACCCAGCGGGAACCCCACCCTGATCCAGGACACACTTCAGGGAAAACCAGCTGGCTCCCATCCATGCACCAGGCCTTTATCCTATATAATAAAAGGGTAATATGCAAATTGACTCTAACAGCAGAACTGGGAATGACTGGTCACTACGACACACACTGACCACCAGGGGGCAGATGCTCAATGAAGGAGCTGCCCCCTGGTGGTCAGTGTGCTCCTACAGGGGTAGCTCTGCTCAGCCACAAGCCTGGCCGACAGCTACCAGTACAGTGGTAGTGGTGGAAACCTCTCCTGCCTCCTTAGCAGCGCTAAGGATGTCCAACTGCAGCTTAGGCCTGCTCTCCACTGGCAAGTGGATATTCCCTGAGGGCTCCCAGGCTCCCAGGTTGTCTGATTTCCAGATTGGGCCTGATCTCCCAAGGGGTCCCAGACTATGAGGGGGCACAGGCTGGGCTGAGGGACCCCCTGCCCCCAGTGCACAAATTGTTGTGCACCAGGCCTCCAGTGGAAATATAAGTGGAAATACCAAACCAAAAAAAATGTTAAAATGATTATAGGTAGTAAGTTCTGTAGATCAATGAATGCATTTAAAAAAAATTAGCAGGAGAACCAAGATGGTGTCATAGGTAAACACCTATAGTTGCTGCCTCTCACAACCACATCAGAATTACAACTAAAAGGCAGAACAACTACCACTCAGAACTACAGGAAAGCTGGCTGAGTGTAAGTTGCACAACTAGAGAGGTGAAGAAAGCACATTGAGACTGGTAAAGGTGCAGAGGCTTGGAAAGTGCTGGCACCTGGATGTGTTGCTCTTTTAATCAGGAGGGAGATACAAGTTCCCACTTTCTCTGAACTCTAGTTTCCGGGTGAGACTCTGGGGGACCCAGGTACATATAGGGAGAAACAGGACTGTCTGGCATCAGGACAGGAATACAAGGGCAGCTTTCTCTCAGAGCTGCTCACAGTGATCATTGTTCCTGCATGGGCATACAGGATGCAGAGACCCAGGGACCTCTCCAGTGCAGGGCTGATTGGCAGCCATTGCTGTTTGCTCTGCCTACCCTGATGATTCCCAGAGACCCCGCTCCACCCAATTTACAACCCCACCCAAGCTGTGCATATTGGCTTTTGTATATGAATGGCCTTTCCTTTCTCTGTCTAAAACCTGTCAAACTGCAGCTGGATCAGAGAGTCCCAGAGCTTCCAAAACAAGGCCCAAGGCCTAGCAGCCGCAGCCTGCCTTGCTTCACAGCTGGGCCTCACTGGGCACTTCCAAATCCCATACAAAGAGGAGGAATCTGCAGATGTGTCTTTAGCTCTTGCTGGGCCACCCCGGACAGTGGCTGACCTTGCACCTCCTTGGAGATCCACAAGCCAGTATACCCAGTGGTTATAGTGAGACCATACTGGATTATAACTCCTCACACCCATAGGAGACACTCTCAAGGGGCAGACTCAGTGAGCACCAAAGCCCCACTGAAGCAAGTCCTGCCGCATAAGGGTGTCTCCTGTGCAACAGATCTTCCAGTGTAGACACAGCCAATTGGCCTGGAGGTCAATTCCTCCTAATGATACCAACAGCAATCAAGGATTAACTACAACAAGACTGTGCACACAGCCCACAAAGGAGAGCATCAAGAGCATCCACCTGAGATGACTGGGTAGGCTGAGCCGCTGGGCCCTACAGGATACCTACCACACAAGGCCAATCTATCAACTCAAGGAGACTTAGCAGCTACCCAGTACATAGAAATAAACACAGGGAAGCAGCCAAAATGCGGAGACAAAAAAAAAAAAAAAAAACATGTCACAAATGAAAGAAATGGATGAAAGCAAACTACTGGATATAGAGTTCAAAACCACAGTTATAAGGTTACTCAAGAATCTTCTAGAAACCTCTGAGAAATTTAGTGAGACCCTCAAGGATATAAAAAAGGACCAATAAAAAATTAAGCATACAATGAGTGAAATAAAGAATAATATACAGAGATCCAAAAGCAGACTAGAGGATCCCAAGAATCAAGTCAAAGATTTAAAATACAAAGAAGCAAAAAAACACCCAACTGGAAAATCAAAAAGAAAAAAAATCCAAAAATATGAAGATAGTGTAAGGAGCCTCTGGGACAACTTCAAGCGTACCTACAGCCAAATTATGGGGGTGCCAGAAGAAGAGAAAGAGCAAGATATTGAAAATTTATTTGAAGAAATAATGACAGAAAACTTCTCCTACCTGGTGAAAGAAACAGACTTACAAGTCCAGGAAGCGCAGAGAACCACAGACAAGAGGAATCCAAATAGGACCACACTAAGAGACATCATAATTAAAATGCCAAGGGCAAAAGACAAAAAGACCACACTAAGAGACATCATAATTAAAATGCCAAGGGCAAAATGCCAAGGCAAAAGAGAGAATCTTAAAAGCAGCAAGAGAAAAACAGTTACCTACAAGGAAGTACCCATATGGCTGTCAGCTGATTTCTCAACAGAAACTATGCAGGCCAGAAGGGAGTGGCAAGAAATATACAAAGCAATGAATAGTAAGAACCTACAACCAAGATGACTCTACCCAGCAAAGCTATCATTTAGAATTGAAGGTCAGATAAACAGCTTCACAGACCAAAAAAAAGCTAAAGGAGTTCATCACCACCAAACCAGTATTATATGAAACTAGAGGCCCAGTGCACAAAATTCATACATGGAGTGGGAGTGGGGGGTAGGGGTGGTGTCCCTCAGCCCAACCTGCACCTTTTCCAATCTGGGACCCCTTGAGGGATGTCCGAATGCTCGTTTAGGCTCAATCCCACCAGTGGGATCGGACCTAAACGGGCAGTTGGACATCCCTTTCACAATCCAGGACTGCTGGCTCCCGACCTCTCACCTGCTGATTGCCCCTAATTACTCCCCCTGCCAGCCTGATCAACGGCTAACTGCTCCTGTGCTGGCCTGATTGCCCCTAACTGCCCTCCTCTGCCAGTCTGGTCTCCCCCAACTGTCCTCTCCTGCAGGCCTGGGTCCCTCCCAACTGCCCTCCCCTGCAGGCCTGGGTCCCACTCAACTGTCCTCCTCTGCCAGCCAGGTCCTCCCCAACTGTCCTCCCCTGCAAGCCTGGGACCCCCCCAACTGCCCTCCACTGCAGGCCTGGGTCCCTCCCAACTGCCCTCCCCTGCAGACCTAGGTCCCCTGCAACTGCCCTCCACTGCAGGCCTGGGTCCCTCCCAACTGCCCTCCCCTGCAGGCCTGGGTCCCCCCCAACTGTCTTACCTTGCAGGCTTGGGTCCTCACCAACTATCCCCCCTCTGCCAGCCTGGTCCTCCCTGACTGTCCATCTATCCTCCCCTGCAGGCCTGGGTCCCCCCAAACTGTCCACCCCTGTAGGACTGGGTCCCCACAATTGTCCTTGCCTGCAGGCCTGGGTCCCTCTCAACTACCCTCCTCTACCTGCCTGGGTCTCCTCTCCACTGCCCTCCTCTGTCAGCCTGGTCTCTCCCAACTGCCCTCCCTTGCAGGCCTAGGTCTCTCCCAACTACCTTCCCCTGCAGGCCTGGTCCCCCTGCAACTGTCCTCCCCTGCAGGCCTGAGTCCCCCCAACTGCCCTCCTCTGTCAGCCTGGTCCCCCCCAACTGCCCTCCCCTGCAGGCCTGGGTCCCTCCCAACTGTCCTCCCTTGCTGGCCATTTTTTGGTGCCCATCTTTGACCACATGGGGGAAGCCATCTTGTGGTCATCAATTTGCATATTACTCTTTTCTTAGATAGGATCCTGAAGGGTATTCTCTAAGAAGAGGAAGAAGAAAAAAAAGGTAAAGATAAAAAATTATGAATAGCAAAGTGACAACAAATACATATCTATCAACAAATGAACCTAAAAATCAAATGAATAAAAAATCTGATGAACAGAACAGACTGGTGAATATAATAGAATCAGGGTCATGGAAAGGGAGCAGCCTGACAATTCTTGTGGGGAAGGGGTTGTGGGGGGTTTGGGAAGAGACTGGAGAAAGAGCTTATACCTATGGATGAAGTCAGTGGGGGCAGGGGGAAGGCCTGGAGTGGGGTAGGAACTGGATGGAGGCGGGGGGGAAGAGGAATGTCTATAATAATCTGAACAATAAAGATTTTTAAAAAATTAGCGAACTTCCTTAAACTAGCTGACTAAATACAAGTATGCTTACCTTTCATAAAATATCATTTTATCTACATCCCTGCTCACTGGCAAAACATTGAAAGTTTGAAAATATAGAGTGTTACTGAGTATGTGGAACCATAAGGATCAGCTATGACTGGTGAGAGTTTACTTTTACATGTAATTTCTCATTGAATGGAAAAGTTGGATGTGCACAGACTCTCTTATCCAGCAATTTTTATGAATGCACCCCAGAGAAACTCCTGCACATCTGCACAGGAAACATGTCAAAAGCGGAAATGACAGTGTTGTTTGCATATATCTAAGACCTGGATACAATCCAAAGGTTCTTAAGTAGGAGAATGACTACATAAAATGTGACATATAATGAAACAGTATACAGCAGGGAGTCAAAATGAACTAGAATTACACACATCAACTTGGATGAGTCTCAGTCGTAAAAAAAAGGCAGGAACTAAGACCTAGAAGAGTACAATTTCACTTACATGAAATTCAAATCCAGACAAAACTAAATGGTAGAGTTCAGGGATATATCCTATAAGATAAAACAGAAAATTGAAGAAATGAATAGCCAAATTTCAAATTAAAATTGATCTTTGGTAGGAAGAGAAAGTGGCTGTATGGCAGGATGGGGAGAAGGGGTGTCACCCCGAAGTCTTTTATTTTGTAAATTATTTTGTGAGCTTCTTCTCATTTAAACAAAAGCTATGTTCTATGTCCTCGTTCATGTTTAAAATATTTTTATTGGCTTTTAGAGAGGGAGAGGGAGAAGCATAGATGTGTGAGAGAAACACCCACGGCTGCCTCCTGCATGCTCCCTCCTGGGAACGGAGCCTGTAATGAGCATGCGTCTCGACTGAAAATAGAACCAACAACCCTTTGGTACATGGGATGACACTCAACCACTAAGCCATACCAGCCAGGGATGTCCTTTTTTATATTCTCAGTAAATTAAAGCAAACCTACCTAATTTATTCACATGTCAAGAATTTGATTTCTCAAATAGTCTCTCAGCCTCTCTAAACCTAGCTTCTAGCTCTGTTCTCAATATTGTTCACTTTCTCTCCATTTCCCACTTCCATCATAACCCTTCATTTGTGCACCTTGGATGGTGACTCTTAGCTTTTCTTCTTTGACTCCCTGTATTTACACACAACCTTCCTGTTCTGTACTGGCCCCTGGGAACTTCTATTCACATATACTGTTTCCAAGGAAAATCCCACCTGATTGACCCAGATTATAAATAGAAAAGTAAAGGTTGTGTATCTCTACTCCCCTCCTAGAGGTCCTTTAAGCCACATTGGCTCTATTGTGTTAAGGACTACAATGAGGGAGACCACGTGAACATCTCACTATCCCTGATAGATGGGAAAAGCTCTCTAAGCAGAGCCTGCCATTTGGTACAGAGCCAAACACCTGCAAGGCCACGGAGACCATAAGAGCGTGAAGGAATTTAAAGAAATAGACTAAACAAACAAATGAGCCAATTTCTTGACAAGGTATCTATCTCTTTCTCAAAGAGAGCATCCTGATTTGCAAAGATGCTTTTGATTATTAGCAATGCATATTTAAATTCCCTGGCTTCTCGGCTATAATTACTGTCCCAGTACTGCATTAAAAAATTAGTAGCTCTAGCCTGTTTTGCTCAGTGCATAGGGTGGGCTGAAGGGCCCTGGGTTTGATTTCAAACAAGGGCACGTACCTCGGTTGCTCTCTCGATCCCCCACCATGGTTAGGGTGGGTGTGGGAGTCAACAAATCGATGTGTCTCTCTCACAGTGATGTTTCTCTTTCTCTCTCTCTCCCCCTCTCCCTCTCTGCCCCCACCACTCTCTCTAAAAACTAATGGAAAAATACTCAGGTGAGAATTAAAAAATGATAAGATAATACAACCTTTTTAACATATTAGGGAAATAAATTAGTAATCTTTTTCTACAGGTCCTCCACTTTGTACTCTATAAAAAATAATGAAAATACTCCTGATTTCAAAAACCTACCATAGAAAACAACTTTATCAGGGTTAATAAAGGCTCTAGACACTGATAGTAAGATAAATATTATCTCAAAGGAGGAGCTAGGTGACCACAAGCCTCCCCCAAAGTCAGTAACAGAGCAGAAACCTAAGTCTCAGTCACCAGCCACTCTCCATCCTGGTGCTACAGAATTGTTCGGTATGGGTTAAGTGCTTGCTTTTCTTACTCAGTCTTCATAGTCTGAGTTGACAGTTTGCAACTTCTTTCTATTATTTTGAGAAATTTCCTCCATTCCAGAAATATCTTCCCACGAGGATTCTAAAACTCTGATGTACAAATGTGATTATATAAATGTGACAAGATTCCGTTTTTCCCCCCTAAGAACTAAATCTCAAAGACAAACCAAATCTTAGCATGTGACAAAAATGCAATATCATCTCCTTGTGACATTTTCTTGTTCTTGACATTGTATTGCCTCACTAGACCGTATACAGTTGCTTGTACTTTTTATAAATGCCAGAATCAGTTAAGTATTTTAGATTATAATCTCTTGCCTACAGAGGCAAGATTTACCTTGTCCAACAGACTTCCCTTGTCCAACAGACTTCCTTGGCATAACATCATGCAGGAATATAATGAACTCCATTTGTCAATGACATAACTTTACATTATTAGATCCTGAGCTGAATATTGCTAAGAGTTATCACTTTACAACTTGCTCTCTGCAGCTTCTTTCACTACTGACTTTAGAAGGAGCTAGGGATCCTTAATTTCTTCAAGGGTTCAGTCCCATCAGGGTACTGTGGGAGCAGGTACGAGTGTCCCATTCATTAATGATGTTGACAGTCACAAGATGAAAGTTGTTTGGGTTCAAGTTCTAGATTTAGGCCACATAATGACACCATAATTTTGTACTTTAAAGATGAGATCAAATCGCTGAAGAAACAACACATCCTGTAAAGAAGAGATCATTGGGATTCCTTTCTGGTTTAACTGCAATACCCACTCCTTCTTCCCTCTCTGCAGATGCTGTACAAGGATTCACTGCTGCACATAATTCAGGTGGAGCAGTTGACTTCAATTATTTCCTAGTAAGAAGTCAATGGCCTTGCTGTTGCTGAAACTCTGGATGCCTTCACTGCAATGTGTGGGAATGAGAAGAGCACATTACCTCAGTTCCCTTCGAGTACAACTTTATCTTGCTAACGTGGGAAGTAAAGGTGTAGAGATACACAGAGCCCTGCTTTTTATAATGGCCATGATGCATATTTGTAAAATCTAGATTAATAGATAAAAGAAGTCCCAAACCATTGTGTCTGTACTTACTTCTAGTTTGTCTTCATTTATAATTAACCAGTTGGTGCCTGCACATTGCCAACAGATAAACCGAGCAAAAGGACAGCTGTAGATAAGATTGTGGTGATTGTATTTTTGTGTAATCTGCTATTAAGCCATTTGTCTATGCAATACTCATTTCAAAGATTAAGATCTGGACAATAATCATAGAAAACTAATGCTATAAACCAGTGAACTTTTTCTTGCATATCTCCCATTCCACAGCATGAAGATTAAACATTAAAAAGACTAATACAATGTAGAAAAAAAGGTAATACTTGTATAATGTTGGGGTTTCCTAATAACACATAATTGAGTGTATACAAACACACAAAGCACTTTGTTACATACATACGCACATACACATGCACACTATGAGGAGCTCAAAACCAGGATTTTTAATGATAAGGAAGCACCCTGACAAATGTGCTATAGTCTGAAAAAATAAATTATTTTTCCCTGCTGGCTTGTGTGGCCCTTATTTTTATTACAGCAGCAACTTGAATATTTCTGCACTGTGTATAAAAGCAATAGAGTTTACATATGATTATGCTTAGAATTATAGCTAGGCAAGAAGGTGCAGATATAAGATATTTTCTCTTGTTGAATAGTTGCTTTCAAAAAATATATATATTTTTGTTTGTTTTAAAATGCAGGTGAAGTCAGACAGAAACATCATTAAGATCTGCTAATGAATCATCCTATTTTCATTGGGAATACGTGTTGGAACTAAATGCTATATCTGTGTTTGAAGAAATACAATTACTGGTTAACAAATGTGCTACATTTAGGTGGTATGGTTGGATGAATACTAACTACAAGCTAGTGTTGGGTCTGTTATGCTGGAAAAATACAGTACATCAATGGTAACGTTCCATTTTCATCTAAGCAAATACACATTTATATTGTTAAGTATATTTATCATGTCAAAGTTAGTGTTTTAAAAATTAATATTTTTCTTTTTCACTGACACTTGTTGTAAAACACAACAAATAATTATCATCAATGATCTCATCATTCAGCAATAACAGCCATTATAATTTTGGTGTCTATGCTATCTCTTTTATTAGAATACAAAAAGTCATTTATGTGTACACAATGTTCCCATATTGGGAGCAGAGGGAGAGATATATGTAAATATAGAAGTATTAGTCTTCAAGCCCTACAATACTGTATTTAATCCCCACCCTCCCAGCGTATAACTGACAAATATCAATCCACAACACAGGTGTTCATGGTTTTACAATCATGAGTTGAAGCAGTGTGGTGGCAATAATATTCAAACTAAAGATGAAAAGATGACATCAGGGCGGGGGGGGGGGGGGGATGTTTGCTGGTTTAATTGGCTCATGACCAGCTTCCAATGTTCTTCCAGTATTCTCTCTGTGCTTCATTCCACAGTTGTTCTTTTTTTTTTATTTAATAAAATAATTCAATTTATTTGAGAGGGACGAAGTGAGGGAAAGCGACAAAGAGAAACATCAGTCAGTTGGCTCCTTGGCAACTGGCCCAGGGGATTGAACCCACAACCTTGTTATGTGCCCTGGCCTGGAATTGAACCCACAACCTTTTTGGTGTACAATATGATGCTCAGCCAATTGAGCCACACCGGCAAAGACTCTTCAGTTGTTACTGATTCACATTGCTTCTGACATCCTACCACTTTTGTAAAGAAAGTTTTAACCATGTAGGAAAAAGTATAGTATAATTATCTTTGGTTTTCCATGTGTAAATGGGTACCTCTTATTTCTCAACTTCACTTATTCCCTAATTATCTGTACATTTAAAAAGCAGAAGATAAATTCTATCTGCCTTTTCTAAATCTAGCATAATGCCTACTTGGAAAGTGTTAAATTTGCTAAATTGTAAATCAATGCTTTGTGTTATTTAAAACTTTATTTAATACTATGTACTCTAGCCCCCCCTTTTTCCCCCAGATGTTCTCATGTTACTTATAGTATTCCACACATGGGTCAATAGTCTCTGCTGAACTTAATAGAGAGATGATACTGCTGAGTTGGTTGGAAATCCTTAGTCTCTTGAATCAAGGAGATATCTATCTCCTAAAACCCAAATCCCCAAAGTAAAATGCTTTTAGGGAATGAAAGTCCTAAAAGAACACAGATGTTACTCACATCTGGGCCAGTGGGCTAAAGACAAAAGGGGTTGGGTCTAAGTCTTATTCGTTGATTTAAATGTCTTACCTGTCTTGCCCTTGACCAGCAAGAATCTAGGAAAACAGAAAAGAGAACAAAAATCTCTACTATAATAATGTGATTCTTTTGTATTGTCACTATGGATTTTCAAAACAACACCCATAGCTACTTGAACGTGTCCTGATTAAAGACCATCACATAATGCTATTGTGAGGAAGTGAGGCTGCATGTGTTCCACCCAGGAAAAATGCCTACATTATGTATGCTGAAATAAGAGTGGAAGTATTAGAAACAAGAGAATTCACGGCCTAACCAGCATGGTGCAGTGGTTGAGCATCAACCTATGAACCAGTTGGTCACAGTTTGATTCCCGGTCAGAGCACATGCCCGAGTTTCGGGCTTGAGTCCCAGTGTGGGGTGTGGAGGAGGCAGCCAATCAGTGATTCTCTCTCATCATTGATGTTTCTACCTTTCTCTTCTTCTCTCAAATTAATTTATATACGTATTTTTTTTAGAGAGAATTAACTTACTAGTAAAAGGTGTTTGGGTTTTTTTGATGGAGAAATGTTGTAAGTGGGTTCTAGTTTGCATGCCTTTCTTCTCTAGTTTCTTTCATTGTTCTGCTAAAGGGTCACCTGGAGGCTAAAACTGCAAACCAGACAGCAGGCATGCATCTTCCCAGCAGAACACAATGCAGGCCCAATAGATTAAACAATTGATTAATTAGAGAGACCAGGCTGCTGCTTCAGCTTCCTCAGAAACAATACATTAAGCCCAAATAAGGGTCTGTCAACCTTCCAGAGGAAAATTCTCTATGTAGCTAGCTCAGGAAAACTTGACCAAGAGTTTCAAGATGCTGAGACATTTCTATTAAGACAACAAAATCAGACTTGTGCAGAAAGGAGGGGTGGGGTAGTGGGCAGTCTACAATGTATCTATTTGAACTCTCAAAATACTAGACGTGGGAGACATTAAACCAGCTGTTCTCCACCTTGGGGTCGAACAACCCTTTCACAGGGGTCACCTAAATACATCCTGCATATCAGATATTTAAATTATGATTCATAATAGTAGCAAAATTACAGTTATGAAGTAGCAACGAAAATAATTTATGGTCACCACAACATGAGGAACTGTATTAAAGGGTTGCGCCATTAGGAAGGTTGAGAACCACTGCAAACCCAGCTAGGGGGCATTTCAACAACCCTGTCCAAAAGTTGCTCAGATTCTTAGCTCAAAACAGAATGGTGGGATAGACAAAGACCCAAAGACCGTTAATGTCCCTAGAGATTATATTTATTTATCATATCTATTTACAACTCAGATATATCTGGGACAGAAGAGAATTAGTCCCAGAAGTTTTCTAGTTACTGCTCAGTCTCACTGATCTGTGCCTGCCTCAATGGAAATTCTAGTCATCTGACATCAGACTCTTAATGATTTCACCTCAGATTACATATGTTGAAAAGAGTGGAAGTATGAGAAACAACTGAGAATTCACTTTAAAAATTGTTTTTCATAGAGTAATGCTGTAAGTGTGTTCAATGAATCTTATAGTTTGCATGCATTTCTGCTAGCAAAGCACAAATGCAATTAATCATATCCCATCAAGATGATCAGAGAAAAACTTACACATGAAGGGAGAATATGTAATGCATCCTTAAAAGAGAATCTGAGATACTTTTATCAGTGAGGACAGAAGCAGGCTCGAAACAGGCAGACAGACAACCTGGGTGAGGGTTATAGCAGGAGCATTCTTAGCGTTCATTTAGTTATTTTCAGCTGATATAATAACCCAGAGATCTTTAAAAATGCTCACAATGGTGCTAAGTTGTACACCCCAGAACGGAGTGTGATCATAAACTTTACATTCTGAAGTCTCCAACTTTAATTCTCAGGGTCTTACAAATATCAAGGGGGCTGGAAAGAAGAGGGAGGGAGAGGGAAGATGTGGCATGAGCATAAATCAACACAGCTGCACTGAAGACATACTTCTTGGTGCCTTGTTGATGGATTACTGACATCATGGTGCTAATGAGAAATAAGGGTTTTCTTTAAATGTTCAAAGCATGGTCATGGACTGTTTGCAACAGGCCCAAGGGAAATCCCATCCCCTCCTTTTCTGTTAACTACTTGTATTTCAATCTTGTCTTTCTCTTCTTACTGAAAGGATCAGGAGAGTCAAACCTCTGACTTTTATATAAGCTTTAGTTTTAACCCAGCAAAGCGTGGCTTTTGACTATTTGTTAGCAATTACAAATTCCATGACACTATACTTTCTGAATTTGCGGAGGAATTTGAAATGCACATAGTGAAACTGTAGGCAGGAGTGAATCTTTAAACTGCTGAGAAGCAGAGCTGATTGCCCAATACCTGAATAACCTTTATTGTTCTCCCCTTGTTTCCTGCAGGTCTTATGACCACAACGATGGGCTGCATTTGAGGTTAGGGAATGATGATGGTCTCGGGTTATCTTCTTGAGAAAGACTGGGGATTTGTTCTTTATCATACATCAATTTTGATCTGCAGCTTAAACAAAATGATAAAACGACCTCTCTGGCTTTCATTCTCTTCTTCTTCCTGACCCATTAGCATTCTAAAACATTTTTAGATATTTAGAAGACAATAAATTACTTTAAATCATGTAAGGACCAATATGCTTTATAAATCTCAATTGTAGAATGTTTAAAACAGAGATGGACCGAATGAAGAAAGAAATTCAAAACATGGAGACAGAATTAAAGCAGTGGTTCTTAACTGAGGGGGGACTTTGCCCCCCCTTCCCCCTCCCCAGGAGGCACTGGAGAAGTTTTCAGTTGTCATAACTGGAGGGAGGTTCTAATGGCATGTAGTGGCTAGAAGCCAGGGAAGCTATCAAACATCCTACTCTGCACAGGGAAGCCTCCCAAGGTTGACTTATCTGGCCCCAAATATATATGTATAAGTGCTGACGTTGAGAAACTCTAAATTGAGGAAATTAAGAAAGTTCACTCTCCCGTAGACAAGAATTAGCAGGATGACCGGAAGCTGTGTCCCTTTCCTTAAGGGCAACTTCCTAGTACGTTTCTAAGCCTGAGATATTTAACCATCCCAGTAGGTGTTAACACTGTTTAACAAAGCACCATACTTTACCAAATTTGGAATGGAGCAAGGAGAAGAGGAAAATAATTCTTTATTACTAGAGATAGGAAAGAAAGGCATTTTGAATTATGCAAAAAATGTATCTTCTGTGAATTTAAGTGCACCATTAAAATGTCTTCTAGGTTCTCAATGCCTCATTAAAATTAAACCTGTACCTGCCAAACAAAACAGTACTGCCAAACAAAATCTTTGGAGTATGTACTAATTAAGGTCCACAAATGCTTTGGAATTAGTCAGGAACCCAGCTAGAAAGCAATCTATTCATATGCCTCCTCTCCAGATTGATTTGATGTAGGGATCAGAGGAGCCCACTGGCCAGTGCCACTTGGTTTCAAGCCCGAGTGTAAACCCTAGAAGCACAACTGCAGTTCATCCAGTGAAAGACTTGGGGAAAGAGAGAATACAGAAA
Source organism: Murina feae (assembly GCA_004026665.1). Lineage (NCBI taxonomy): Eukaryota > Metazoa > Chordata > Mammalia > Chiroptera > Vespertilionidae > Murina > Murina feae. The sequence continues at coordinate 14,286 of PVJC01021040.1, read as the reverse complement.
CATTTCTAAAAATATATATTTCTATGTGATTTCTATTGCTTTTGTGGTAATAGACTTGTAAAAACTCGAGAATATGACACATAATATACTACTAGTAAAATACAAAGAGAAAAGACACAGTAAAAGAAAAATCTCTTCATCCTAGGACCTGGGTTCTAACATTGCTTTCATTAACCCCAGGTCCTATAGATCATGGGCTTAATTAGCAGCTATAAAATGAGCTTAATGCAAAGATACTGAATTAAGATCTGCATTATCAATAAGATAAGTAGTAGCAAGTGTTGGAAAAGCTATGGAGAAAAAGGAATTCTCATTCACTGCTGGGAATGTGAAATGGGACAGCCACTCTGGAAAACAATATGAAAGCTCCTCAAACATTAAGAGTAGAGTTACCATATGACCTGTAAGCCCTCTCCTGAGTATCTACTGGAAAAATTTGAAAACACGTATTCACAAAGATATATGCACCCCTATGTTCATTGCACCATTAGTCACAGTGGCCAAGACATCTATCCCTTGAGAGATGATTGGATAAAGAAGATGTGGTACATATATACAAAGTAGTCAGCCATAAGAAAAGATGAAATACTGCTATTTACGACAACATGGATGGATCTTGAGAATATCATGCTATGCAAAAAAAAGTCAGAACACATTAAGAACCATATGATTTCAAACTTATCTGGGATATAAAACTGAAAGCAAACAATTGAACAAACAAGAAAAACAAACACTCATGGACACAGACAACGGTGTGGTAGTTACCAGATGGGAGGGGATGAGTGGGGTAGTAAAGGGTAAAGCGGACCAAATATATGGTGACAAAAGAAGATTTAAATTCGGGTGGTGGGCACAGGTGCAACATACAATGATACATCTTAATATTATACACTTGAAATCTATATGATTTTATTAACCGATTGTCACCACCAATAAATTTAATTTTTTTTTTAAAAGGATAAAAGAAGAGATCTGTGTTTCTATAGTTTAACAGGAGTAAAATCAACTCTCACAGTAAGGGGTCAGAATCTCACCCGAAGGAGGTTATTCCTGAGGTCAGGAGCCAGGGGAAAGGTAAAAGTCTCAGACTGAAAAGGTGACCTGACAAGGGCAATGGGCTTTACAGAGATATTCCAGCGCCTGGGTCTTAGCTGCCTGTCTTGGAGTGTTTGGAGGATTTTCAGGGTATTAAATTGTGAGATGTTGCTACCATATGCACCTAGAAAAGGACCTGGAGACATAAGGTTCCTCTGAAATTATGCCAGCCCTTCATCCTTAGATTACAATTGGAATCTGTGAGCCTAAGGTGAGCTTAAACAATACTGTTTTCAAAGTCTGTCTATTTAGAGGTCCTGCACTCTTATTTTCCCAAGCAATCTTGAAATAGTAGTATTTTTGCATTGACTCTGTGACTGCAGGCAAGAACTGGAGTCCCAGTTTCTCCTTTCTTTCTAGGAAATGATACAGAACATAATAAAACCTTACAAGTTGTAGAATATGACTCAATTTCTAACTTTTAAAATGAAGTCTGTATGTGTTCTCACTGAGGGAAAGAATATGCCTTGCACAGGCCACTGACTTAAACAGATTTTGAGGATTTGACCAGGCCCACTATCCCAGTGACCTCTGACTTCCCAAATGCTGTCCACTCCTTTTTCCCCAGTAGGCAGTAAGGAAATTATATACCTATGTAATCCTGCTAGCTTAAAACTGAAAAGAGAGTGAATGATAAGATCTTTTGGCATTAGTAAAATCTAACTGAGTAGATTTTGTTTTCATATCAAATGAAGAGTTAAATGGGAATATGGGAGAAATTTCTGCTTAGTAGTCATCACTAATAGAAGTCTAAAAGTGTGAGATACTTGTCTCTCTGAAAAACTTTCTAAAGTCTAACCTATACTTTATGAATGTGTATATTAAACAACTTAAAGTTCTAGGCTTTGAGTGGGCCCAAATCTAAGTCAATTTCAAGTCTCAAAAAGGCCATCTTATAAGTGATGAGAAACCAAAAGAACAGACATGACCCAGGGGGTTAAATTTACAGTTCAGATGATTATTACAGAATGAGAGCAAAAGAGATAGAGGGTCAGAGAGGTAGGTTCAAAGACAAAGAAAAGAGGATAAAGAATGTCTAACAAATTAATTCCATAGAAAATATTCCTTTACTCATGGTGGAACTGGAGCAAATTTTAAAATTTGTAGTTTATTCAATAGGAACTGTTCAGTAGATCAGAATTCAAGAGACGTGATAGTTAAGATGACAAGTATGAAAAGATTTCTGAGCTACTAGGTACTTCAGATTTTGAAAGACACACGTTATTTGGAATCAGAGCAGAGTGCTTAGTTTGACCTTTGACTGAGTGTCCTTCAAGGTTATCTTTCTCCAGGCAGGTCTGTGATAAAGGAGATACCTGAAATTACTAATACTAGGGCTCCTGTCATGATAGCTTGTCATCCCCTAAAGATCAAACTCTTTAATCAAACCTGAATTTAAGCTACTCAGTCCACAGAGCATCATACCAGGAAGGAAAAGATAGGTCTGACCTCATGCTAATTTTGAGTTACAGTCTTTTGAGTACATGAAGTCTTGAAGGGCTGTCTTCTTTAACTCTGAAATCCTGCATGGAAAGCTCATAATTTGATCAGAATATGAGTGATAGGCCAGGGAGTGAATAAATCCTCAATTTTGTGTAACCAAGGAACTTTGAGAACTAGAAAATATTTTACCTGTTTTGGGTTTAACTTTGTTACACATAAAGTTGAAATTAAAGCATAAGCTGAAATTGGCCTTTTATAATTGGTAGTAACTACATTTTCACTGTCTTTAAAAACATTAAAAATTTTCTGAAGATTTATAGAGACATTGTAAATATTTGTTCAAAAAGACTAAAATGAACCCTATACATAATTTTAAAGGTCAAAAGATTTTATATGACTTTACTGAAAAAGAGTAGTGTTTGTGCCTACTCTCCCTAAGTTTTATAATCTAGTATTTAGATCAATATTGTTAAATAATGTGACTTTATAGGTATTGCCTGGATTTTAGATTTGAGCAATTATTTATTTCTCACTATTGAGGATGAGAATTTCATATTATATTATCCCTTACAGCAAATCTCTTAACCACCCTCCCACCAAGAGGATACGTATATTATACATGTGATTAAATTGATATCCCAGTTTTATGGTACTGTGACTATGTTTGCATTTAAGGCACTTAGTGTGCTGAATTACTTTTCTTTCTTTACATATTCCAGAGTTAATAATTCCATTAATTTTTGATGGGAGTGATTTTTCTTCCAAATCCAAAAAACACACAACAACAACACAAAAACTGCTGACCTCTCAGCATATATAAATTAGGCAATCTATCATTGCACCTTCTACTTTGAGATACTCCTTCTGGATCGCCCTATCACTCAATTCAGATCAGGGCTACCTGCCTCTAGGCTGGCTGCATAGGCCATTGCTTAGTCAAGGTCCCAGATCTCATTCACTATTGTTCTCCAAGTTCCATTGCCTGTTAGAAAAAGTTTTATTTCCCCTTTACTTTGGGTACCTATTTCAAAGTGAGAAGGGTCAATTTATCATGATATCTGAAGCACCTTTCCTGAATCTGACCCAAATGTTGGTTAGAAAAAGGAAATAAACCGAAATACATATAACTAGTAATGCTTGATTGCTTTTAGTGTGTCTTAACTATAGCAAGTTTCATTATTAAGAATGTGCATTTTAGTTCTTTTCACCCACTCTCTTTTTCAAACTTGTGAAATTGACTTGTGATTTATGGACTGTCTGAATAAACACACAGGGACGCTGCTGCTGGGGCTCTGCTGCGTTTGCTGAGTTAGCAGGAATGCGGCCAAGAGTCTCCAAATGTTTGGATGGGCAAGATACACAACAAGAGGGGAGGATACACTTCCAGAGGACCCCTCCCCTTAGAGGAGCCAGGCAGGGAAGGCTTGTGTGGTGGCACCTGCTCTGTGCAGCAGCCTTTACCTACAGGTCTTTACCTAAATCAATGGTTACAGGGGGAGAAATTTCACCCACTAACCAGGGAGAACATTCATCAATGGCTGAAGACATTTCTGATTGGCCCAACTGAAGTGTGTGTGTGTGGGGGGGGAGGGGGGAGGCTGTTCTACTTCATCAAGTGGGCGGAGCCCAGGGATGCTACTAAGAACTTCCTACAATTCACAGAATAGTCCTCATGACAAAGATTATTGGGCCCTGACTGTCAACAGTACTGAGGTTTCAAGAAGCCTTATCTAAATCAAAAGAATATATCCTTTACTTGTTTAATTTTAGGACATTGACCGTCTCCTTTGTGACAGATGCTTAGTTACTAAAACTGTTACTTGTAGTTATGAAACCTATTGTTCCATTCTGTTTGCTCCCCACTTCCATGATAAATAATTTACACAAATGAGTGTAGAATAAATCAATAGCTTCTGCATAATCCCAGGTAAGTGCAAAATAGCATTGGGGGAAATGGGTGATCAGAACTATAAAGTGATTAGGGAAAATATAATCACTATCTGGTTTTGTTTACTCTGTGGAGTCCTTCTATACCTTCTCTCAGCCAACAAGATCTTCTAAGATTTCTGCTTTCTTTTTTCCAAATACTGTTTCCTCCCCTGTGCACCTTTAGAATTGTCCTTGTTTTATTTTTGTGAAGGGTGACTAGCATGTCTCCTTTTCAACACAAAGTAATGAGCCTGGGGGTGGGGAAGGGGAGGCTGAAAACATAATCTTCTATTGCCTTGATGAGGAGGGAAACACTACAAACATCTCTTTTCCTTTCTCCTTTTCCCTGTGATTTTTGATCTTCCATCCCTACATACATAACAATCTTATTGTCTATGTGTCTTTTATTGTCAGCCAGCTCCAATCCCTTTGTGAAAGCAGACAGGGTATAAATTACAAATAAATAAATGCCACCCAGAAGAACCCTTGCCTGCATGCATCATGTGCTATTTATAGCAGGTTTCACATAGCCTTCATCAATGAACTGCCACCAGTCAGTGTTGTTAAAATGATTTCTTACAACTAAGGAGCATTATCATGTTTTCCAAGCAGGCAAGGCAATGAGTTATTGTAACTTCTGCTCAACTTCTTATTAAGAGCTGAACTGCCTCAGAGCCAGAGTGGGTTTCCTGAATAGGTGAGTAGACCTTGGATGCGTGACAAAACAATTGGAAGACAAACACTTAATGGGTCAAGAAAAAATGGTTATCCCTTTCTAAGTCAAAAGAGTGTGTTGTGTATGGATATGTGGGGTGACAGCCCCAGAGGCTGTCTGTAGATGGATCACTGTAACCCACAGGAAACACCTGGGCGCAAATACTCAAAAGGAAATACCTGAGACTGAGGCAGGGCGGGAACATCAGGAGGAAGAAAGAATGGGAGGTACATTCTTCCCCCAATAGGATTCGATTATGGTGCCAAAGAAAGGGAGTGGGTGAGGGACAGAGCCCTAGAGGCCCCCATGGAGTCTGTTTTGTGTAACTTTGCAGAAAAACGCAGAGAGAGAAAAAATTCAACCATACGAATTGTTCCCTTATTTACTTTATAATTGCACAAAAAGCACTTCAAAATAAAAATGTGCCACCACATTCTCTTTCCTCCCTGCATCAGTATTTGTAACCTTTCAAAGCTAAATAGTTTGTCTCTCTGATGTTCTTAATTCCACCAAATAGATAGATTTAGGTCAGGGGAAGCCCAGGAAATGAATTCACACAGCTTTAGCAAGAGCTCCCTAGTCAGAGCCCAGGACCTTGTGCTGCAGATCATTCTCATTTTTAGTGCTCCCAGTGCTAGAAATGTGTTCGTTCCAGTGCTCCTGTTCTGTAACCTTTGCTACTCCTTTGTGTGTTGCTTTGTTTAGTTTACAGTTTAACACAGAAGTAAAAATAGGTGATCTTCTTGTTTCTTAGGGAAAATGAGTACCATGTCACTTGCCTTGATTAAATGAAAATTCTATGTGATTCTACAAAAATGCTTAAGCGCAACAAAACAACATAGCTGATGTTTTTAATCATACTTGTTTATAATCCAGTTTCTAACTGATTTAAAATTTTAATAACCTAGGAAGAAAGATATTACCTGAGCTGTGATTCAGAAATCATAAGATCACATAGGTCAATGAGTGGTAGAGTTAAAATTAAATGCCAAGATTTTGTTTTGTTTTGTTTGCTTGTTGTTGTTGTTGTTGCTTTGCTTTTTTTTACTACAAAGTCTGTGTTCTCTGTCAATCTAATGGATGACTGGTATGAACCACCTATAGGGTTGATCTATTCTGGCCACTCTGACCTGGAGGTGAGTGGCTCTCTGCCTCATGCCTGACCCAGGTCTGTGACATCACATCGCTGGACCCACTGCTCTGGGCCTCTGCAGGACTGGACACTAGAAACTGTAGGTCTAGTCATTCTGACCAGATAGATACTTTAAAGGATCTCACCAGAAGATGATTTTCCTTTCAGGGAACAAAAGAATGTACTCAATGTTGGACTGGAAGGTGTATGCGCCCCTAAAATTATTGGCTATGGTTTAGGAAAAGTCTGTAAATCAGAGAAAGGTGGGACATGAGGGATTACATAAGGGAGTATTGAGGTTTTAGACCAAGGAGCAAGCTAACAAGTATGTAAAGATAGACTGTTGATTTACCTAAACACTGTGGAGCATTAATCCAGTCTTTTCCACACTAAGTCCGGTCCCCACAGCACATCAGGGAGCAGATGGCCTGACTGCAGGTTCTGCTGTCAATGGCACCATCAAGGGAGCCAGGGAGCTGTTCAGAGCAGGCCCCAAGCACAATGACCTGGTGAGAATTCCCTGGGACCTAGACTACCGGAACTGCCAGGTGGCACCTGAGAATCAACTTCTCTTCTGTAAGGTGGGAGCTGATTACTAAAGCTGGAGTCCCAGAATAGGAGGTGGTACTCCACTAACAGGCAGTTTGTAGAGACGTGGGATGTCAAGGGGTAGTTTTGTCTGAATGAATGATCCAAGGACAGCAGGGTTAGATCAGCCACTGGTTTCACCTCACATATGCGGAGTAAACAGTTTGCTTATAGCTGCTTCTTGGTCTTAAGTGCAAGGCGGCCCTGGTTTCTAGGTGGAAATGCAATAGGTTTTTATTCTTGAGTCTGGGAAAAATGGTGACGCTTTTATCATGAGCCTGATAAATAGAGAGAAATGCCAGACACATGCAGAGTGCAAATACTTATATGGACCTCTTAGAAATTCAACTTGTCATGAGAGTATTGCATGAATGATGCATAGGAATTATTTTTCTGGCTAATATAAAAGCATATTGAATATGAAAATACATAGTCGTGTTTAAGCATGCCCTGCAGAAAGAGCAAGAGCTATGAAATGTGAATCTCAAAGTGAAGCTCTATAAGAACAGTAAGTAATTCCTGTACACAACCATGAAAGGTCAGGCCCAAGGGTCATCATGCTCAATATCCTCATAGTACAGATGACGAAACTGAGTCCCAGGCAGTCAAAATATTTTGCTTATGAGCTCTAAGCAGAACCAGAATAAGTTCCTCCTTCACCTATCCTGTTGCTGTGGGAGTGGGCATCTGAGGCACTTTTCTGCTTCAATAAACCCTGAGTCCCCTGCTTTGTCCTTGTGCTGCAGTGACAGAGGCAATGCGGCTTGACACCTAAAGATCTGAAGGAACTGGGTCAACAGCTTTTAAGGGGTAGATAGTGGAGTCACCTAGCAGGATGTGGTGCAGCTGAGAGGACTGGGACCAGGGTGAGAAGAGCTGGGGGAGTGGTTGTCATGACCTCACCAGCTGTGCTATTGGGTGAAAACCATTAGGCCCCTCTGGATCTCACTACGCCTTCCATGAAAGGAGGCAGTCAGGCCAAACGCTTCCTGACTCCTTCCAGTTCAATAGTCTGTTTCCACAGAGCAGAGCTGACAGGCCCACCTCCCAGATAAGCTGCTTTCACTCCCAAAGGATGAGCTGTGCAGAGAGCAACATTCTGGCTCAATGCCTCAACTTACGCCCTTGGGAGAAGCCTGGCTGAAATTTGGGACAAAGCTTGTGACCTTCCGGCATATTTTTTTTTCTTCTCCCTAGTAAACTGTTCTGGCTCTGGTCCAGCACTTTAAATCAGTTAACTGAATTAGATGGGGGACAATTTACTCTCCCCCCGCCCCACTCTAGGAATCACTATACAAGGAAGAAATTGAATCAGAAGGTACACTCCTAAAATTCTAGAGAAAATTGTAGGAAATAACACATGAATTTGCAGTGTGGACCCTGAGGAGAGCCAGACCATTGTCAAACACGCCCACTGCCATGATACACCTCAGTTGCTGACACGGAAGGATGGAGCTGCTTCTCGGCTGCTAATAAGCCTTGGCTAGGCCTTTCCTCCACTCCAGATATGACCAGCCTGGATGACCATCAGTGTCATAAGGGCAGTGAGTTCTCCATGAATTCTGAGATATGATTACTCCGGATTCGAGTGCCTACTAATCCCTGATCATACACTGATCATACAAAGCAACTGCAAGCAGGAAACACAAACAAACAAACAAAAAACACAAAGTGGCAGGTCAATGAGTGCAAGAATGACCCTGGTCCAAATGGCTGAAGTCCGATCTTTCCCACTAATTTCATTGTCACAATAACATTCCCTGTGAGAAGTAGATAGGGTCCAGCATAAAAAGCCTGGAGTTCATCTTAACTTAGTCCAGAAAATGAAAGACCAAACCAAAGCCCTTTCTACATGTAAATAGCCATTACATGTTCATTTCCAACTCTCTCTCTCTCTCTCTCTCTCTCTCTCTCTCTATATATATATATATATATATATATATATATATATATATATATATATAGTTGCCAGGCAAGATAATATTCTAAACAAATAACTCAATAATAAGGGGGAAAGAAAAAGCAGGGAATTAAAAAAGAGATGTACAGAAAACAGCTCATGGTTACCGTAGAATTACAACTCTGGATCTAGGCATCATATAATTACCTCATTTGTAATGAACTCAACACTTTTATGACTTGGAGGAGAACTTAGAATTGTGATAAACAGACAATATATCAGGGCAGTGATGTTACAGCTGGGCCTGCACGTGGCAATTCACTTTTATGAAGTTGAAAGCATACCCATTCTAATTATGGGGTGGCTGACAGATTTAAAATAGATTAAATTCCCACGTTGAAGTAGCTTTTGCTCTTTGATTTAAAACAACACAAAACATTGCTGCCATTACAGTAAAACCTCAATATAATGGGCTAATTCAAGCGAGGGGGAGGGGCATCTGTTAAAGCCAAAAGTCCCTTATATAATAAAGTAGGCTTTCCAAAGGCATAGGTTAAAAAATTGACAAATTAGTATACCTGTTTTACTTATGTAGACACGTTTGTGTAATTAAAATTAAGTATTATGAAAAGTTTAATTTAACAGAACAGTTTTCTATATGTACTACAGTAATTTTATACTGAATAGGTGTGGTAAATGTGTGCATTGACCAGTCACCTGGAATAAACAAATGTACACAACTGGGCATCAGTGTGGGAACATCAGCCAGCATATGTCAAAATCGCTGTGCACACATGTCCCAACATATAGGAGTAAGGGCTGGACAAGGCTACATGATTATTATGATTCCATCTGGGTTTGACAATCACTAATTCTATGAGTTATGTAATGTCTGGAAGGGGCCACCCTGATGCAAATCTTTATTTTTCAAGGGCAAGTCTCCTACTATGACATAACATTAAACCAGCTCCTCATGGTGTCTATAATAGCATGCTTTTCTTTATCCCCTTCATAAACCTAACTTCTTTTTGAAACCATTGAACCTACCACTTATCACTCTAGGTTTATTTAGTTCACCCAGGAATTTAATACCTAAACCATTTCTGAAAATAATTAAGTTCAGAGTATTTTTTTAAGATGATTGTGTATTGAGTGTAAAGTCTCTAAGGTTCAATACTAAGGAAAAGGAAAGAAAGAAAATCTAAAGGAGAAAAAAAGAAACAGTACCCATTACTCTGATTCTATAATATACATGCATCCTTTTTACACTGACACCTTCGAAATCAGGACGAGTTTTATAGTTGATACAATCTTAAAATTAAAAAGTGGCCTTTTTTAGTGGTATATAAAGTAACTGTTGTTTTTACAATGACATCATGTTATTGTCTACAAAATATGGTATTACTAGTATCTGTCACATATAGATTATAGATCAAACTCCAATCTTACTCCCAAGAGAGAGACACAAGGCGGGGGGTGGGGGGGGCAAGTTTCTATTGATTAACTGGAGAATGGCATTTGAAATTCTCTGCAATGATGACTATTTGAAAATCTTGGGTTATTTTCCACAGAAGCAAAGGGCTGGATGTTGTTAAGTAAAGATGGCCATATTCTCAGGCAGAAGAATACCCACATACTATAAATTATCCTCCAGGACGAGAGGCTGCATGACTGCTGTGCAGGGAATGGTGACAAATTAATACAATAACGATGCCCTGAGCGTGCTAAGAAGGGGCAGCCCCTGCTCCTCTGTCATAGCAAGACGATGAATCAAGCAAATCCGGGGAGAAATTACTAGATTAATTAAGCCAGGTGATTATGCCTGAACATTATTGTTTGAAACCTGTAACTCTTCTGGAAAGGTCATTGGGTTGGACTTTAGAAGGTGTGTCTAAAGCCGATAAGAAGAATTAGGCAAGAAGAGACTCCTGTGATGGAATCAATGGAAAGCTTTATTCACCTGGGTCCTGTTGGGTGTTTTTTTTTTTAAATCCCTAAGTTGTTTGGTTTTTTTTAAACATTTGTATTTAACTTAGATGAATAAAGTTGTTGCATTTGTCGCCATTAGTAAGGAGATGTTAGAGTAGGTGGGAGTGAGGCATCTGTTTCTGTCAATACAGAGTTGGATTGTAAGTAGCACAGAGTGCTCACCAGCGTGCCCAAAGGCAGTCTAGATTTTCACTTGAGTAAATATATCTCTGGTACCAACAGGTCCAAAGTCTCAGAGAAAACACAGCAATTATAAACCAGCAAGGCAGCTGGGTATAGAGACCTGAGCTCTACATGCAGATGCAGGTTTGCCTGATCGTATTATCAGAAACTGTTTGAACTCATACAGAGAAATAATGAAACATCTCTTTGCCAGGGCTCTGGGGAGGCCTGGATGATACATATTCCCAGCCGGTGCTCTGGGGAAAGTAATAGCCACACAGCAAGTGGAAATCGTACCTTGCAAGCCCTGCTTTAATCATTTTCAAGCACGCGTATCTTTCAGATGGCTTTGAACCCAAATGAGCTGAAGGCTACGTGTGCCCGGCTATAAATGCAACACCTTACAGAATCTAATTAATCATCTTCATTCACTTCTAGCCTAAGAGCATGGTTTCCATGGTTTACCAAGCACCATAATCACATATATGCATATAGCTAACCAGAGACTTACATTCCAAGGGGAGGCTGTGTTTTAATCTTTTTGTTATAATTACAGTTTGAAACTAAAGCCTCCATAAAACACATATAGATATTTTATGGGTTTCTAAGATATGATGACGATTATTTTAGTATGTGTAAGATGCTCTGGAGTGCTTTGCAGAGTTTAGATGTTGAGAGTTTCTTGTACATTTCGATTTCTTTCTTTGCATTTTTTTTTTTTTTATCTGAGCAGCCCAAGGGAGAAAAATCCATGTGGTATTTTGCAGGCACAATGAAACACAGGGCCAGCTGCCCCTGTACTGAGCACCGTTCCTATTACTATGAATGAAAATGACATGCATACATCAAGAGGAAAAAGAGACCCCACGGGTTCTAAACCAAAGCGGAGACAGCCCTGCTATCTGCCATGGAGCAATTTAATTAAACTCTTATTTATTGCCACACACTCCAGTTTCATGGGTTTCAGAGAGCAGCCGCAGCAGCCTTCTTTGCTTATTACAAAGCCAGCCTTGCTTACTTTCCAAAGAGTTCACAGATCAATAATCATTGAAACATATATTGCACAGTCTGACTTGAGGACTGAAGCCGGTATGCCTTCACTGAAAAATGAAACGCACTTATTGTATTTGCAACTAATGTTCCTTAAAGTAAAGCAAATATTGATATTCCAGGCACACATAAAAACCAAGATCTATAACGAAGTGTGTAAAATGCACCCTGCATGCATTTAATAATCATACTCCATTTTCAATAACGGGAAACAAGGTACAACGACGGCTATAATTCACCAGCCCCTTTTTTTCCTCAGCAAGCACCACATTGTTTTATTACAATATAGCAATCCTGCCGCATTACATTCTACAGTATGTGTACAAGAACCATAAATACACTAGCCCATCTAAAATATGCAGCCGCAGACTCTCCCAGCTTTGGTGATGCTTGCAATTTTGCTTTTTATGTGGATTTCACATTTTGTTGATACGTTTGCAATGAAATCCATCCTGCCCAGAAGAGAAATTATTTTACATTTCCATTAAAAGCTACAGTAGTAAATAAACCCATCAGAGTTTATGTAGATATCCACTTGCATGTCGAAGGGTGCCCGTTAAAGTGCCAAAGCCTGTGTTAAACATTTGATAAAAGAGAACCTAGAAGGTACACTTCCAACATTTTTTTTCAAGTGATAGAGTTTTAAAGATATTTCATAATACTGTACCATCCTCTGCAGAACTCTCAAAAACCAAGGGAAGTTTATGTTTCTCAGTAAAGCAACTGTACAGCTCATTGCCACCAAATGCCCCGTTGGGCGGGAAATGAAATGGTGGATGACACTAGAAAGCAGAGGAAGGCTACCAGAGATGGCTAAAGTTCAGAGACGGCTGGCTTGGCCCACGCAGGCATGCACACTCAAAATAAGCATGTAGTAGGATACAATAATTGAGGGTGATAAATAATTAATAGTCCCATAATTGAAATGGTCCTCTTTTAAAGAATAAGTTAACAAGGACACTTTTGTAGGCAAATACATACATGGAATATGGGTCAAAAGAGCGGGCTGAGGAGAGGGAAGAATCACAGCAATTAGTTAATTCAGAGAGATATTACTGTGAATGGTTTTGAGATGTCCCACTTAGGTTTTCCCATTAAAAAAATGTGGTTGCAATAAAATGAAAAAGAATAAGGGAATGTTTGCATCCCCTAAGGCTATGTGCCATGCAATGCGCGATAGTCATTCTTGTCATTCTTGCCTACTTCCTTCCATTGCAACTTTGGGACAGTCAGGAGGTGGGCACTTTTATTTCTGCAAGTGAGGAAACCAGCTTAAAGGGAGGAGCTTGTCCAAGGTCAGAAGTAGGGTTTGAATTCCTGTCTGTTGATTCCAAAGCTCAGGTCTTGGTGCATGAAAGTACAAATCAAATACAAAACTGAAATGCTCGTTGTAAGTCAGGTGTGTTGTGAATGAATAGATCATATCAATTGTAAAGACCAACCATGTTCCCACATGTAACACTGGTGTTTAACACTGACTTTGGCTCTTTACTGGGCTGCAATGGATGCCCTAGTGGATATCTACATAAACTCTGCTGGTTTATTTGCTGCTGGAGCTCTTAATGGGAATGATAAATAATTTCTCTTCTGGGCAGGACTGATTTCATTGTAAACGCATCAATAAAATGTGAAGAAAGGCATTCCTGAAAATGAAAGTAATGCATAGGATGAAAGAAGGAAAGAAGTCTTCAAATGTTGTATCTACCTCCCGAACCCCGTTCTTGTCTCTAACCTGATCTACCAGTGTTGCAGGGGTGAAGAGAGCTGGTGCCATGTGTCAATCATGCACAAAGGGTATGACCTAAGATGATTTTCTTTTAGTTTTGTAGTGGAAAGTGAGGGAGAAAAAAACATACTGAATTTATATATAGTTACATTTATTTAAATGTATAATTCTGCAATTGCATGTTGCTAATGTCCTTTTGAAAATTAAATAATAATTAAGGCACATGGCTCTTGTTATGTCTTAATATCCTTTCCTGAAAAAAGAAATTAAAAGTAGGCAAGACTCAGCCAATATCTCCTCTGAGGGAGAGGGGAGAGGATGAATTTTCCTGTGGAATCTAGAAGGCTGGGAGCCATTCACTGCTCTGAAGGAGAAAGGCCTAGGATTGGCATGAAGTCACTTCCAATGCCGCTGGGGTAAATAAATGGAGAAGCTAAAGAAGAGGATGCTGACGAAAGAGGAAGGGAGACAAGCCACGGTGGGAAAAATGCAGGCAGAAGGGAATAATGAAGTCATCAGAAAAAAATAATAAAAATAAAATAGAATGTACATCTCGG
>PVJC01021039.1:0-28605 GCA_004026665.1 Murina feae | reverse complement strand
GTCCCAGCAAGGCTGGCTGGACGCAGGTTTTTGTGATTTATCGCCTATAATTGATACTGTTCCTTGAAGGCCTGGGGTCATCTTCTATAATTGATACACTGTTCCTTTAAGGCGGCCTTCTAACTACTAACGAAGCCTCCTCTGCCTCACCTCGCAGCGTCTATAATGAAACAATTGTTACTTTTACTGGTTAGGCCGGTGCTGCTCTTTCCTTCAGCTCCGGAGGATTCTATCATTGTTACAATGTTTCAAAAAGCTGTGTTTCACTAGAGGCAGTTTAATCGGAGCTGAGCTGAGGGGCGCAGCTTCACTTTCCCTCCTGCCGCAATGGAAAGGGCTGTTTACTCAGGTCCGTGAATGGCGGCCGCCATGTTGGCTGGGCTAATTTGCATACAGCCACTCTGATTGGCTGGTGGGCGTGGCTTACCCTGTCTCGGAGAAACTGTTAATTTTAATATTTCGCTTTTATTATTACAGATAAGCATAATCTTGATAATCAAAACAAATTTTTTTAATTATTTTTTAAAACTCACTTGCCTCTTTGTCCCAATTTTTTCAGATATATATGGACTTTTGGAGGGTGCAGAATGTCAGACTCAATGGGAACTGTAATTGGAAAGGGTTTCAGAGGTGATGTGGATCAACATTTCCCCTAATACAGCTGCCATATCTGCAGCACCTCCAACAGACAGTCCTTCTCCACTTGAAGATCTGTAGTGACAGTGGGAGGAGCAAGGCACAAAGCTGATCCATACTCAAGAGGATGCATAACTAAGTGGTAGAGAATTCCCCCTTATATTGACAGCATCTTACCCTGAATTTACTTATGTTGATTCACCCCTTGGTAACTACAAATCATTAACCCTAGTTCTATTCTTTGGAGAATAAAAATTATGTCATGGGAAGATCACGGTTTTATCATCAAGTAAAGTTTGAATCTCTGCTACAGCATTGTGCTAGTATTATGATCTTTGGCAACAACTCTGAACTTTTGTTTCCTCAAAATGGAGATAATGATGCCTATTTCTCAAACAAATAAAAGAGGACCCATCTGTAAAGCACCTACTACAAGTATACACAGTATTTACTGAAAGTTAATTCTCTCAATGCCACCCCACTACATTTAATTTAAAAAGAGAAATGACAATACAAAAAAGAAAAAAAAATACAACAAACCAAAATTTATGGGGGGTGGCTTTTTAAAAAAGTAACTCTCTATGCTCTTATCCTGAGGGGCAGGCATACTACATTAAGAATTCAAAAATAGCCTGGCTGATGTGGCTCAGTGGTTGAGTGCCAACCTATAAACCAGGAGGTCACGGTTCGATTCCCAGTCAGGGCACATGCCTGGGTTGCAAGCTTGATCCCCAATCGGGGCTGTGCTGGAGGCAGCTGATCAATGATTCTCTCTCATCATTGATGTTTCTCTCTCTCTCTCTCTCTCTCTCTCTCTCTCTCTCTCTTCCCTTCCTCTCTGAAATCAATAAAAATATATTTTTTAAAAAAGAATTCAAACATAGTTTTGAATAAATGAATAGTTTCTCAAAGAGCTGTGAATCCACCAAGCAAACAATAAACTGCTCGGGTTTCCCCATCAAGTATTTGAAAATTCAATGAAAGAAAGTGATACTCTATAGAATTTAGGATACATTAGCATTGCAGCTATACTCTGAATTATTAGTTTTAAAAAAGGGAAAAGAGATATAATTGGTCCAGCTAAATTTCCTCTTGAGCTTATATTCCTCTCAGTGATCACCCTCTCCTTATAATTGCTCATAAATCATTTACTTAATAGTCTAATTGAGAATTACACTTACAGTAACATCAAAATTACTAGGCTATACTTTTTGGACGGGGGGAAGAAACACTGATTTGTTGTTCCACTTATTATTTATACATTCATTGGTTGATTCTTGTATATGCCCTGACCTGGGACTGAACCCACAACCTTGGCGTATCAGGATGATGCTCTAAACAATTGAGCTACTTGGCCAGAATCTAGGCTATATGTTTTTAAATCCTCTTCCTTTTCTTTTTCCTTTTTCTTCATTTAATATTTTTGCATTTTCTATATAACATTTCAGTGAACTTTCAAGAAAAAAAGTGAACCAACCAAAAAAGTGAGCACTTTTAATGATGATTAAAAGCTAACCAGAAATTATCTGTGTTGGGTTCTTTGCATCCTAGGGTATAATGTAACCAGCCTGAAGATCTGAACTTACTTAAAGCACATTGGGGTTCTATGTTCCCTACTAGCCCCTTACAATTTGAACTTCTCTTCATATTTTCAGTTGTACTTTTTCTAAGAGGGAGATCAGGTACTCGAAACCAACAGGAGCATAGTAGTTTTGTTTTCTCTGTTAGCTGTTAATATTGTGCCAGGTGCCTTTGAAAGGATTTTCATCTCTCTGGACACCTTTTAAGATTTCTGTCAAGCCTCTCCCTCTCTGGGCCAGCACATTTCCCTATATGGCCCCTAACTGATCTCTGCCCATCAATTTTAGTTAATTTGACTCTGATTTTATTTTGTTAGTATAAAAACAGCAGCAGTTATTTTAGTTATTATTCTCCCCTGTTCCTTTTTCCTTTGGATTAAAGCAGGCTATCAAATGAGAATTCTACAATGTCCTCAGTACTGTGTTTAAGATCAAAGCTGAACACTAAAATACACTCAGACTTCCATATTCTAATATATAAAACTAGAGGCCTGGTGCACAAAAATTTGTGCAATCGAGGGGGTCCCTCAGGCAAGCTTGGCCTGTGCCCTCTCACAGTTTGGGACCCCTTGGGGGATGTCCACTTGTTGGCTTAGGCCTACTCCCTGGGAAAATGGGCCTAAGCTGGCAGTCAGACATTCCTCTGGCAGCTTTAGAGCCCTCGGGGGATGTCCACTTGTCAGTGGGGAGCAGGC
The DNA here is from genome assembly GCA_004026665.1 of Murina feae. Lineage (NCBI taxonomy): Eukaryota > Metazoa > Chordata > Mammalia > Chiroptera > Vespertilionidae > Murina > Murina feae. The sequence continues at coordinate 25,694 of PVJC01021039.1, read as the reverse complement.
CTAAGCTGCAGTGGGACATCCTTAGCCCTGCTGAGGAGGCAGGAGAGACTCCCACCACCACCGCTGTGTTGGTAAGCTATTAGCCTGGCTTGTGGCTGAGCAGAGCTACCCCTGTGGGAGCACACTGACCACCAGGGGGAAGCTTCTGCATTGAGTGTCTGTCCCCTGGTGGTCAGTGATTGTCATAGTGACCAGTTGTTCCCAGTTGTTTTGCTGTTATGGTCAATTTGCATATTACCCTTTTATTATATAGGATATCCCTATAGGGCTTACTAATCAGCATTGGTTTAGAATAAGCTTTACTACCAACCATTACCATCACTTCCTGGGCAATGTAGGAAGGGAACTTAGAGGGTAGTGAGGAAAGTAGCCTTTTAAAGAGACACTATGCTATTAAGGAATATAGTTTAACTTGTTACTAAAACCCAGCAAAGAGGATTCATAGGAAATTCATGTTGAGAATAGGGTTGACTACATGAAGGAAAGATGGGCAATTCATTTTCTAGTTGGAAATCTGTTTGACCACCACACCTGGCCTACTTGAGGCAAGGAAAAGAAATTAGAGGGCATAGCCAGTCTGGCTCAGTGGATAGAACATCGCCCTGGGAACTGAAGTATACCAGGTTTGATTCCTGTCAAGGGCATGTACCTCAATCACAGGCTCAATCCCCAGTCCCAGTCAGGGCACGTGGGGGAGACAACCAACCAATATGTCTCTCTCACATCAATGTTTCTCTCTCTCTGTCTCCCTCCCTTCCACTCTCTCTAAAATCAATGGGAAAATATCCTTGGACAAAGATTAACAACAACAAAAAAAACATAAGAAAGAAATTAGAGGGCATAGTAAAGCTGCCGTAAGAGGCAGCCATTAAGCTCTCTGCCCCATTATTTGACATGTTATGGATGAATGACTTTCCTAAGGGACAAGGAGATAAGTTGTTGAATTTTAACTGTCTTCCCAGAGTTCATCAAGAAGGCTGATCAGAAAGGGGATCACTTCGCCAGAGGAACAACAACTACACTAGAGCTTCACATTCATTTCAAGAGTTGTGCCACCCTAAGGCAAGGACAAACCCTGCCCACCTCATTAAGAAAAGTCAACTCACAGAAGGAATTCAGAGGGCAACTGAGCAAGACTGGAACAAAACACGTGTTCAATAAGCAGTTGTTAAAATGAGCATGAATAGTGGAATAGGAATACTTTTAGGGACAGCAAAGAAAATATGGACTACTCTGAAGAGCCTGTCAGGAAAAAGGATTTCAAAGATTACATTAATAGGGATTTTAAAAAAGAATAATTTCTGCCCTGACTGGTTTGGCTCAGTGGATAGAGCGTTGGCCTGCAGACTGAAGGGTCCTGTGTTCGATTCTGATCAAGGGCATGTACCTTGGTTGCGGGCGCATCCCCAGTGGGGAGTGTGCAGGAGGCAGCTGATCGATGTTTCTCTCTCATCGATGTTTCTAACTCTCGATCCTTCTCCCTTCTTCCATGTAAAAAAATCAATAAAATATGTTTTAAAAAAATAAATAAAAAAGAATAATTTTATGATATTTCCCTTTATTATTTATTAATCTTATAGTTTTGGTTATATCGAGTGCATAGGCTAATTGTGGCCTGGAAGACATAATAAATTTTAATGAAGGTAAGTGAAAATGGTTGAAAAATTAACATTTGCTTTTAACTGGGCCTTTCAATATCTTAACTCAAAGTCATAAGTAAAAGGAATTTTAGGTACCACTATAGGGAGAAGTCTTTTAAGGGTGAACTGTATATTTATAAAATTCACTAGGGACCCGGTGCATGAAATTCGTGCACGGGTAGGTGGGGAAGGGGGAGGGCAGGTGGGAAGGTCCCACAGCCCGACCTGCACCCTCCCCAATTCAGGAGCCCTCAGGAGATGTGCTACTGATGGCTTGGGCCCATTCCATGTGGTTCTCTGCTCTCTGCCGGGCCTGTTTGCTCCACACCATGGGATGGGCAAACAGGCCCTGCTGGGTACTACATGCGGGCCGATTGCCTATTTCCTGGTTGCCCCACTTGCCTGCTCTCTGGTGGATGCAGCCACCACCCAGCAGGCCATTCTGGGTGCTGCCTGTGGGTCCCCATTGCTTGCTCCATGGTCACCCTGCTTGCCTGCTCCCCAATTGCCGCTGCCACCACCCAGCAGGCCCTGCTGTGTGCTGCCTGCTGGTCCGATTGCCTGCTTTCTGATCACCCGCTTGCCTACTCCCCCATGGTGGCCACCACTGCCCAGCAGACCCTGCTGTGTGCTGCCTGTGGCATGCTTGTCTCCTAGGGGATCATCACAGTGACCTCCCAGAGATTCCTTGCTCCCCCATGGCAGTGCAGCAGTCCCTGCTATATGCTGCCTGCAGCCCCCACTTGTCTCCATGGGGGTCATCATGGTATGGTGATCTCCAAGCAGGCCCTGCTGGGTGCTGCCTGTGGGTCCTCATCGCTTACTCCTCCATCGCTTGCTTAGCGCCCTGTGGTGGCCAATGAGACACAGCAGTCCGTGGAGCCACCTCTCTGGGCACCGCAAGGTGCTTTTGGCACTGTCTGTGCGGCGGCCGATCAGACACTGAGACCCAAGGAGCTGCCGCATGAACGGCGCTAAGTACTCGGCCCTGGTCCAGGGCCAGGGGCGGGCACTTAGCACCCTGTGCTGGCCGATAGGACACGGCGGTCTGCAGAGCTGCCTCTCCATGTGGTGAGCCACCGTGTGGTGGCCAATCAGACATGGTGGCCCGCAGAGCCTCCGTCTCTGACCGGCACACCCTGCACTTAGCGCCTGGCTTGCCTGGTCAGAGACAGCGTCCCCAGGGAGCCACCGCCAGTGCCGTACCTGCCACCACCCACTCCGTGGCTGCTGGCCTCCATCTTGGCTGGGTTAATTTGCATACAGCCACTCTGATAGGCTTGTGGGTGTGGCTTAGGCATCCCAGAGAAATGGTCACTTTCAATATTATGCTTTTATTAGATTAGATAACAGTATTGGCAGCCTAAAGTTGTACATTAATATGCTATTCTGCAAAGCCACTGTTTCTATTCAATGTTATAAGGTCAATGTTTTGAGGGTTTTCTTTTGTTTTACATTCGCTGGTGATGAATTTGAGCTAATCCAACTTTCTGTGACAACTGAATAAATGAAACAGTGGAGCCATAGCTACATGATGCTCAGGTCATATTATTCTGGTTTTGTAAGTCTGACAGAATTTCCTACAGCCCATGAATAAAACAAGTTTGGCAACTTCTGTTTCAGAATATTCCCTCTGAATAGATCCTATTCAACTATTTGTAAAAAAAAAAAAAAAAAAAAAAAAAAGATACTATAAACACTTAGTGATGGCCTTGCCTTTTAAATTTTTGGGTTGCTTAAAAAAAAGAAAAGAAAAGAGGAAGGTGAATCAGTTGTTACAGGGCTTAGAGAAAAATTGAAGTTTAGTTATTCCAACCTAAGCAATACTTAGTAGTTGGGAATTCAAAACACCTCTAAATTATAGTTCCTTTCGAAAAGTGAATAAGGAATTGCACACGTGTGCCATATCTAGCATGACTAGAGACAGTGTAACTGCAAAGCAAATAACATTCACTTTCACACCAAAGACCTGGGAAATAAGCACAGATGAAATACACAAGGGCTTAAAATGTAAGTGTGGGAAATTTACTGCATTGAAATACAGAAAACAGCTAATATGGGGGAAGCAAGTAGATGGCAATGTAGGATGCAATTAAGAGCAGAGGCAAAGTAACTTACCATTACTATTTGTTTAATCCAGTCTCTCTGAGCAAAGGTAGCCACAGAGAGGGAACCATACTCTGCACTCCAGTGTCTGGGGAATTCAGGGATTTCCAGCACAAAGACCCATCAGTTGAAGGGCGATGTGACAGAGGATTGAGAGAAATTGGTTGGCTAATGGACAGGGAATAAATTCTCCCAGAACGCTCCCTCTTCAAACCATTGGAAATGGAGTCGCCCTTCATATCATCTGTGTGCCTGTTTCTTTTTTCCATTTTCAATTTATAATAACAATAACGACCTAGACATAGGACATTTCCTGGGCTTTAATGACTGTCTGAGGTTAATGGCCCTCAACTACACCTCAGGCCATCAACCCCTCCCAGCCCATCATTAATCTCCAGGAAATATCCTGTTCCAGGGTCATTATTGTTTCAATATCAACTGTACCTTAAAAGCTTTATGGATTCTGCAAATACAGATCTCTTGCCAACAGAGGTTATAAAACCTGTTTAGAATTCTGAAATTATCTTGAGTTTCACCTTTCAGATATGTTTTGTTCGAAACTAAAGTTGCCTTAAGAAAACATTCAATTTTATCTGTTGACATCTCCTCAGGAAAAAGGACTATTAAATATTACAAGGACCCAAATAAAAATCAGTGATTACTGGAAGACAAAGGTCAGCTTTAAAGGGAAGCATGGTCTCTCCTGGACAGTAGCATAACTCAGCCTTTGAGAATAATATGTGATTTGTGAAACTATCTCCGTAAAATGATTTATGTGTTCAAGTGTCACCAGACTGCACTCCATGCATAGAATTTTCAAAATACATCCTAATTCCAAAGTCTCATTTTTCACTTCCATAAAAAGTACCTCGCTTTGTACATTAGCATTAGTACAACAAGCATTCTGCCCACAGCTGCTGAAACATGGGTGACATACAACTTCTAGAAGGGAATAGCCTTCAGTGTTCTGATTCAGGAGCAAAAGGGAAGATGCTTGCCCAAGCAGCGTTTGAGATGTAGAGAGCTGGTTTAAACAAAGGAGAGGGCAGGGCAGGTGTTTAGAACCAAGAAAATCCAATGAATGGTAACCGGGGTATGCCCCAGCAAACAGGCAGACTGTAGAAATGTGGGGAGTTGGGCAGGCCGGCCCTTGGAGAGATGGGAAAGCACCAGATTGGCCCCAGCTTTGGGTCAGAGATCCATACATAGCGGTTCTGGCAAGAACTGAGTCTAACCACAGCATTAGGTGGAATTGCATTCTCAAGTAGACTATGACAGAGTTCCAGACTCTGAAACAGAGGAACAAACTAGGTCCCTGGTCACAGAACTAGGCACAAGCTGAGGTGCCATACCAAGAGCACAGTCAGAGAAGACAGGAAGGAAGGCTTACTGGATCTGCCTGAGTTCAGATTCCCATGATCGGTGAGGGAGTGATTCTGGAGCCTGACTCAGAGGTGAATCTGTCGGTGACACACAGCTATCTACTCCTATATTACATTTTCAAAGGGTGGAAAAAACCTTTTATTTGAAATGCCACTGGAAGGTTTTACTCTGGGTCACATAATGTGAAAACTGCAAAGCAAATTTTCACATTTACTCTTTATTGGAGGGAAATAAATCAGTTAACTTATAAAAACTAAAGCATTATGTTATTTTTTTCCTATTTAACCATGATTATAACATTTTTTAAAATATCGAAGTTGACATATAAATTGCTACTGGGATATTTTAACAGTTAAATTAGGAAAGCATAAGACAAAAGATGAGCTTGAACCAGACCGTGAGATAAGGACTTCAGTGTAAATAGTTTACTTGGGAAACTTCTTAGATGATTCTTAAACGCTCACCTACTTTTAGAATTAAACCTGAGCCAGGCTTGGAAGGAAGACTTCTTCAGAGGGCTGTGCTGTATGTGAGTTGGTACCCACCATGGGGAGGTGAGAGTTGTACCCTCCCAGCCCCGTGAGCTGTGAGTGCCGAAGGGAAGGATGGGAGCTGCTTCTCCCTTTCCTCAAGATAAGTGAGATTGACCCCAAACATGTCTGCCCTAATGTTCAGTGAACACGTTACTTCACACAACGGGTATTTACAGATGTGATCAAGGATATGGAAATAAGGAGGTTATCCTGTGTTATTGAGATGGGCCAGAGGTAATCATAGGGTCTTTCTAACAAGGAGGCAGGAGGGTGAGAGTGAGAGAAGGCAATGTGATGACAGGAGCAAAGGCCAGAGAGTCCGAGATTTGAAGATTGTGTGCTGCTGGCATTGGAAACGAAGGAAGGGCCGTGAGCCTCAGGACGCAGGTGGCTTCGAGAAGCTGGAAAAGGCAAGGAAACAGATTCTTTCCTGAAGCCATCAGACGGGACACAGTTCTGCTGACACCTTGATGTTACCCAGTGAGAATCATGTCAAGCTTCTGACCTCCAGAACCGTGTGATAACACATTCGTGTTGTGTTAAGCCTCAAATTTGTGGTAATGTATTACAGCAGTAATAGGAAACTAATACAAGAGAAAGCTTTGGGGAGCTCGTTAGGAGATCTTACTACATGACCTCTAAAGCATAGGAAATGCTGGGAACGGCTGTCTGACTCTCATCTGGGGGATCTAAGGACGTGACACAGGTTAGCTAACTGCTTCGACAGCGGAGCAAACAAGTGGGAATTGGTCTATGTTCCAGAGCCTGTTGAGACAAAGGATACATGAGTGTGTGCTGCCTACATAGGATTATCTTAGATATTATTCATGAAATCTGTCTGCAGAGCCAGCTTCATGCACATACAGGGACCTGCTTTCAAAAGAAATCTGTACTTGGTTTAATGTGCTTCTGTCACTGACTTGAAATTCATAATTCTTTTTGAGCAAGAGGTTCTACATTTTCATTTTGCACTGAGCTCAGCAAATTCCGTATCCAGTGCTGGCCACGTGGAATGGCCAAAGACTAGCAGAGAGAAGCTGGCAGAATGAGAAAAGTCTTGGTGACTGCAGGAAAAGCAAGTGAATAGCTGGATTAGACATGCAATCTCCCAAATCACAGCTAGAGATTCAAGGTATGTCATGACAGTGGTTGGTCGACCTCCACAAAGTTGGTAAGAATACCCCCAAGAGAAAGAATCAGGTTTAATCACCAACCAGGCCTCAAGGGACAGGGTGCCAGGGCACAACTGTATCAATCAAGTAAAGACTTTAAAGTCCATCCTTCCTTCCCTTTGACCTAGTGGGTGTCTGAAACTGTGGCCAGCGTAGTGAGAAGAAGAAGTTGATGTTCTCCGTTTGGAAAGAGATAAGTCAAATAAACGCATTCCCAGTTGCTGCCTTCCCACCCACCAGTAAGCCTCAGCTGCCAGAGGAAAGAAACCTGGACACTACACCAAATTTAGAGTTTTGATTATGACGTGGTACTGGATCCTTTGATTACTGAACCGGAACATTGTTTTGTGACTGAAAGCAACCAGAAAATGTCATGAGAATGCCAAGTTTTCATCGGGGGAAGAATTATCCCTAATAAAAACAATTTAAAAGAACAATGGGAGACCAAGCAATCCACGTGCTACAGTTATTCAACCCAATGGCCACCTGGGTCTAGGTAGAGGAGTGAGGGATCAAAACTCTCTCTTCTACCTAAAAACTATCTGAGCCTCTTGGGGTGTTTCTAGATGAACGCAAAGTCTTGAGCACAACAAGTATGCAGTGCTCCCCACCTGACCTAGCTGTCTCTCCCGACCTTGCCACAAATGCTCGTAAGAGCATCTTCAGGTACTTATATACCACCTTCACCGTGTTTGCTATATTCACATTCCCTATTAGAATTCTCTACTTAATAAATTTCTATTAACTTAGTGCTGTTTTTGCTCAAATAATTTAGTCTCTTTCAAAGCTATGTCTTTACATCAAGTTTTAATGTACTACTTATAGTGTTACTAATTATCTGTTGTTATTAAAATTTATTCTTACAATTAAAAATGTTACCTCTGTGTCCTTCCTAAAGCCATCTGTTTCACCACCAATTGTTCATGCGACACACACTGGGATATGCTGCTCTAGACAGGAACGACAGTGAGTTTTTTACCAGAGAGCACACTGCACCTTTGAATGTGTTGTTCCCTCCTCTTAGTATACCCTTTCCTATTATCTGTAAACTTACTGTCTTCCTTGACTCAGCTCAACCTGTAAGACACCTCCCCTTTGAAGCATCCCTAAATCATAGTTACATGTTCCCCTCTGTATTCCTAAACTCTTTCTACCTGCCAACACTGTAACATTTGCCACATTGCAGTGCTTTATGAAATGTAGTACTCTAGTCATCTTTGGGTCATTTCATTATCTAGATCAATACCTATTGGTTACTCATAAAAATGTTCGCTAAATAAATGAAGAATGATGGAATACAGGCATGCACCACATATCATTTTGTCAATGATAGAGTGTATACACAATAGTAGTCCCATAAAATTATAATGGAGCTAAAAATTTCACATCACGTAGTGACATTATAGTTATCATCATATCATAATATTATAGTGTAACACTACTCACTGTTTGTGGTGGTGCTGGTGCAAACAAGCCTACTGTGCTGCTTGTCATATAAAAGTACAGCACATACAATTAGAGTAGTGAGCTACACTATCTAGGTTTGTGTGAGTATACTCTATGATCTTTGCACAATGATGAAATGGCCTATGGATTCATTTCTCAGAACATACCCTATAATAAAGCAGTGCATGGCTGTGTATAGCCAAAGCTATGCCAATCATGTCATTTATGCTATGAATAGTCTAACATTGAATTATTTCTGTCAAACAAAATACATCCCAAAATTTCAACATATAAAAGATTTCTTTATAATTATCAAATGGGATTAATAAAAAAATTTAAAGAGTTGTGTTTCTCATGTAAAGCAAAAGAAACCAGGACAATTGAGAAGGTAGTATAAAATTACACCAAATATCAGTGTAATTTTTTATAAACATTTGCTTGCAGAAACTCTAGTTATCCTTTTTTAGGAATCCTTCATTTATTGCTCACTTTCTAATTGCAAATTTTAAAAAGTAAAGCCAAAGAAGCAAATTTAAAATAAAGATAAGGGTGATTAAAGCAGATATCAAGCATCAATTAACTTCAAAAGAAATGACCTCACTGAAAACAAAAATAATGTCACTAATATGTAGGGTACACTGAATAACTGCTCTGTAATACTAGCTCCATGTTATAATTAAGGAAATTCCCCTTCCTATTGTAATTCCTCAGGCTTTCAGAAGAATAAATCAGAAAAATGTTGAGAGGTGTGGTCTCAGTAATAGGAGTTTTATTTGTTTATTTATTTCAGAGAAGGGAGAGAGAGAGAGAGAGAGAGATAGAAACATCAATGATGAGAATTATTGATTGGCTGCCTCCTGCATGCCTCACTGGGGATTGAGCCCATAATCCAGGCTTGTGCCCTCAACCAGAATGGAACCTGGGACCCTTCAGCAGGCTGACACTCCATTTACTGAGCCAAACCAGGCTGGGCAGTAGAGGAGATATTTTAATCTTCTTTTTTAATCCCAGCAAGACATTTAAACTCTCATCCTTATTTCCTCATCTGTAAAATAAAAAGCTATTGACTGATGTGTGAATATATAGAAATTCAAAATGAAAACAATCTAAGTGCATGTTTTGGTTATACCTAAAAAAATTTAATGACTATCTAATCTAATGAAAGAGTAATATGCAAATTAACCGTCTCTCTGGAATGCCTAAGCCATGGCCACCAGCCAAGCCATGCCCACCAGCCAATCAGCGTGGCTGTATGCAAATTAACCCAGCCAAGATGGCGGCCAGCAGCCACGGAGCTAGAGTAAACAGCAGGCTTCCGTTGCAACTGCCTGCCTAGGCTGGCTGCTCATGGTAACAATGTTTCAATTATAGAAGCCACAGAACTGAAACAAACAGGAGGTTTCCTTATCTGCCTAGGCCTTGGCTCAAAGCAACAGTGTTTCAATTATAGAAGACTAGGGGCCCGGTGCACAAAAATTTGTGCACTGAGGGGGGGGGGTCCCTCAGCCTGGCCTGTGCCCTCTCCCAATCTGGGACCCCTCTGGGGATGTCCACCTGCTGGTGTGCCTGGCCAGCCTGGGTGAGGGGGCCAATGTCTGTTTGCAAGTTATCCAAGCTCCCCAGTGGAGACCCTCACCCCAGGGGGTGTAGCAAGCCTGGGTGAGGGGCTGAGGGCAGTTTTCAGGCCGGCCACAGCTCCCACTGACCCTACGGGCCAACCGCCTGGGAAGCCAAGGCTGGGGTGGCGCTGGCCACCCCATGGCCTCCTGGGTGGGGGTCGCGGGGGTCCGGCCACCTTGTCCCTGTGCCCCGGAAGGCTCCCGTCCAGGAAGCCGAGGCTGGGGTGGCATTGACCACCCCACGGCCTCCCCGGAAGGCTCCCGCCCAGGAAGCCAAGTCTGGGGTGGCGCTGACCACCCCACGGCCTCCCGGGCGGGGCCTGCAGGGGTCCGGCCACCTCGTCCCCATGCCCCAGAAGGTTCCCGCCCAGGAAGCTGAGGTTGCAGTGGCGTTGGCCACCCCACAGCCTCCCAGGTGGGGGCCGCGGGGTCCAGCCGCCTGGTCCCCACCTCCCCCCCCCCAGGCTCCCGCCTGGGAAGGCATCTGCAGGCCCAAGGCGCTGGATGCCTTCCCAGGCAGGAGGCTCCCAAGATGGTGGAGGCCGCAGCCCCAGAAAAGCCGCACACAGCGGCTGCGGCCTCCGCCATCTTGGCTGAGGGTTCACACTGGGGGGCTTGGCCAGCCTGCAAACAGCCATCAGCCCCTCATCCAGGCTGGCCAGGCATGCCAGCAGGTGGACATCCCCTGAGGGGTCCCAGACTGTGAGAGGGCACAGGCCAAGCTGAGAGACCCCCTGAGTGCACAAATTTTTGTGCACCAGGTCCCTAGTCTCTATATATAAAAGGCTAATATGTAAAGCGTCCCCTCAGGAGTTAGACTGGGAGACCAGGAGTTCATTAGCTCTCTATGACATGTGCTGACCACCAGAGGGTGGTGCAGAACAAAGGAAGGCCCCAACCAGCAGCTAGCAGCTGGGGAAGGAAGGCCCCAGAGGGCAGCCAGAAGGCACCAATGGGCCCTGATAGATGGCCAGGCCTAGGGACCTACCCATGCACAAATTTCGTGCACTGGGACTATATATTTCTAAAATATATTTGTATTTATTTCAGGAAGGAAGGGAGAGGGAGAAAGAAATAGAAACTACAATGATGAGAGACAATTATTGATTAGTTGCTTCTTTCATGCCTCCCACTGGGAATCAAGCCCATAACTCAAGCATGTGCCCTGACTGGGAATTGAATCATGACCTCCTAGTTCATAGGTTAACGCTCAACCACTGAGCTATGCTGGCCAAGCTAAATATATTTTTGAAGTGCTTTTATATGGGGAATGGGAAAACCACCTGAATGTTTATAAACTTGGTCGCAGTTAAACACTTGTTGAATACTTCATATAGATTGAGTTGTGTTCCCAAAATTCATAGATTGAAGTCTTAATCCCTCAGACTGTGACTTTATTTGGAAATAAGGTCTTTAAAGAGGTAATTAATTTTAAATGAGGTCATTGGGGAGAAACCTAATCCCATATGACTGATATCCTTATAAGAAGAAGAAATTAGGACAGACACACACACAGAGGGATGAACGTGTAAGAACACTGAGAGAACACAGCATCTGCAAGCCAAAGAAACAACCCGACCAACACCTTAATCAGGACAAGGAAGGCCCCAGCTGACAGCTGGCAGCTGGGGAAGGAAAGCCCTGGCCAGCAGCTAGAAGGCCCTGATTGCCAGCCAGGCCTAGGAAACCCTACCCATACTCATACATGAATTTCATGCATCAGGCCTCTAGTATAAAATATATATAATTGATTCTGTATTCTAAAACAGTGACTTAAAATGAGGTTCTAGACTCTTGCCTGGATATGAGCCTCAAAACTGGGCTCATTTATAAATTATCTAAGAAAAATTTGCCAGATTGACATGCAGGCAAGCAAGGTGAGCAGAAGAAATAGTTCTCCACCCCTGTGAGGCAGCAGGAAGGCCAAGGCCCAGGACCTCCACTTATGGCTCCTATCCCCAGCCAGTCCCCTCCCTGCAGAGGGGTGAAGGCCCAGCAAACAGCCTGAATGCCCAGTTTGGAAAAAGAGAGAGTGTTGTCACAACAGATTTCCACACAAAGGCCACTGTTTCCTGGCAGCAACGCAGCAAAATCAGACCTGGTGAAAACAGCTGCTCTAAAGCTGCACTGGGTGTTAATCAAGCCACCTCCTGAGTAGCAGGAAGGCTTATATCAAGGACCTTAATTTGCCCCCAAGGCTCTGTTTTTACCTTGATTTAGCAATTCTCACTAACAGCAATCTGTTGTCCTCATCCCATACGAGGCCCCAACCTTGGGGTTCTACTGCTCCTATGGGCTTGTCTTTGGTGGCTCCTCAAGGAGAAAGCTCCCCTGGAAGGAGAGAGCTGTATTTTTATCCCAGTTAAAGTCCCTATCCAATGCGTTAATAGCTGTGATAACCTTGGTCCAGGGCATTTCCTGGAGACGCTGTAACCTGCGGGGGTTAATGAACTCCCCCTACCATTAATTCCTGGGAGAGGCCATTGGCCTGAATTGTTACTTAATTACTCTTCTGTGTACAGCTTCATAAAGCAATGAAATGCCTTCTTTCAGGAAGAAGGGAGATGGTAATGGGGTCATCAGAGGCCATTAATTTTACAAATAGTTTGTTGGAAACTACAGTGTGTTAAGAAGTCACTCTGAACCACAAATCAACTCAATGCGGTCCTTATCAAGTCAAGATCCAAACTTCCCAGGTTAACATGGTTCACACACACAAAAAGTTACCAATGGTGCAGAATGGGGCCACAATGTACATTCTCCAGCATGCAGAAATATATTCATTGTACGTATTCTGCAATTGATTTTATCTTCTTCCTCCTCTAGCTCCTATGCCTACAGTTGGGAGGAAAAAGGACTCAAGGGGGTCAATTCAAAATATCATGAACTTTCCTAGTTAAAAAATCTCTTTTGGGTAATTTCCTAAGGTTTTAAGAAGATTCTTTCTCTCCAGAGTTCTCTTCTTTCTCAGGAAGTGGGAGGGATAGGGAAAAGCTCATATCCTTAAAGCACTGAAGGAGCAGCTTCTGGTCTTCATGCCTCCCCTCCAGGCTCCTGGACCCACTGGCCTTTCCAGCAGCATGCTGGCCCATGCTACTACTAACCACAGACTCGCTATTACCCGTGACTGTGATGTCTGTGGATTGTGCATCTATCTTAGCAGGACATAAGGTGTCCCATTTACTAGGCCTCCTAACACATCTACACTACCGGCTCTGAAAATGCCCAGCTGCTTCCTCTGTTCTTCCCTTTTGAACACTGCAACACCTTCTCTCCTACACACACAATACACAATGTATTGCCTCTCACCCACTTCACCCACTTGTTTCCTCCTAGCATTCTCCTCTGTTGTCACACCAAATCAAACTAAATAGATTCATTTATTTTGTTGCTTGTGCTACTCTTCTCCATACACACACATCCTAGAATGTAAATTCCATGGGAGCAGAGAGTTTGGTTCACTGTCTGCCTAGTGCTTAGAACAGTGCCTGCCTGGCATATGCAGGCACTCTATCAATGTTTCAGTGCTTGATGAATGAATAAATAAATGAATGAATGGTTAGTTAGTTGGCTACATGATGGGATCCATACCACTGGTCTTAGGACTCAGAGTTCTCATATTAGTCACACTTGGGAGGGAGTTCAACCTGCCAGAGGAATAAAAGAAAAGGGCTACCCCTTCATGCACCCCAGAAATCAGGCCCATTAATCCTACTGCTACCAGAGGGAAGACTCGGCCAGGAAACATGTGCGCCCACTTAGGCTCTGAACTCTATACCAATCCTGAGAACCCATTGTCATCCTCCCCATTGTGACATGCTGCCCCACCCACCTAATGTCAACAGCAGAGCCATGACCACTTGTGAGGTTCTGCAATTCTACTGGATAGTTCCAGTGGGAAAAGATTAGACTCTTCAGAAGAAAACTGACTAGGGCAGAATCAGAAAGATCAGATACACCAGAGGGGAGGTAGAGTTTGTTGAAGAAATGAAGTAAAAGAGGAAACTAAAGGGCAGAATGAGCCAAAAACTTTGGCTTGGTTTTTCTTAGCCAATTTAATATCAAAGATCTTAATATATAGAGATTCTTGCAGAGGCCAGGCTAGAGAGCAGAGAGATTACTTTTTTTACGGTGGTTATGCACACCATTCTCATTGGGGGCCTTAAAGAAAGCAGCAAGGCCTAGAGCAAAAGGGACCTAAGACTAATTGATAATCTTTATTCTTACTTCTGTGTATAAACTTCCAGAGGTTTTGGGTAGGTGATCCATCTCTGAATATACCCACTTGCAGGACATATATTTAACTTGCCAGCATTATCCCTATCTCCTCACTGTATCCTTTCTAAGGTCTAATCAGATACGGGTAGAAGAATCAAAAGGCTAGGTTTTGTCATGGCCTAAATGTGAGGATTGAAGGGAGAAAAACCAGTTAAGTTCATTTTGTTCCTATATTTTGGACTCTTAGCTAGTTACTTTGTGTTTCCTACAAAGACCCATTTCCCCAATTCATTAGCAACATCTCTGCTGGTATTTTAGGGAATCTACAATGGAAGAACACAAGGAAAATCAGCTAGATTATGAGTAAGTAATCATGATTATGCAAAGCTACATCCAAAGACCAAGGTATGAAGCAAGTCTGCTATTGATGCTTTGCCTCATATTCTCATCTCCCTTTCTCCTTCTACTTTTATCTATCCGTCTCCCACCGCACTCCACCCCAAGCACTTTATGCCTACCTGAAGTGAGAACATTTGCAAATTCCCTATCCAGGCCAGCTTTCCAGCATAGGACTTTCTTTTCCAAAATCATCTCATTCCTACTCAAAAATCCTTCTATCTCACTACCTTAATTCTGGTTAATCATTTCAAAGACAAACCAAGGAAACGTTTATTGAGAGCTTCACATGTGCCAAGCACCCTTTCTAGACTACTCTAGTGTTACCATTCCTTTTTGCAAATTTACTTCAAACAAGATGTTTGCATTTTTTAAGTAGTTTTATTGAGATATAATTTACATACCATACAATCCACCCTTTAAAATAGTTCCATGTGATTCATTTTTAAGTTGTAGAAAAATATATATAACATAAAATTTGCCATTTTAATAATATTTTAGTGTACAACTCAGTGGTATTAATTACTTCTGCATTGTTGTGCAACCATCAATACTATTTCCAAACTTTCTCACCTCCCCAGATGCTCCACAATTATTAAGCAATAACTCCCCATTTTCCCCACTCATCCTGTAACTTCTAATCTGCTTTCTCTCTTTTTTTATTTTATTTTTTACTTTTTTATTTTATCTTTTATTTTTTATTTTTTATTTTTTCTTGGGTAGGAGTACTTCATCTTCTGATCTGGTCGTTTTTTTTTTTAATCTTTATTGTTCAGATTATTACAGTTGTTCCTCTTCCCCCCCTCATAGTTCCCCTCCTCCCAGTTCCCACCCCACCCTCTGTCCTTACCACTCCCCGCTGTTCTCATCCATAGGTGTACGATTATTGTCCAGTCTCTTCCCGCACTCCCAACACCCTTTTCCCCCTGAAAACTGTCAGTCCAATTCCTTTCTATGCCTCTGATTCTGTTCTATTCACCAGTTTATTCTGTTCATCATATTTTTTATTCACTTGCTTTTTAGATTCACTTGTTGATAGATAATGTATTTGTTCATAATTTTTATCTTTACTTTTTCTTCTTCCTCTTCTCAAAGTATACCTTTCAGCATTTCATATAATACTAGTTGGGTGGTGATGAACTCCTTTAGCTTTTTTTTGTCTGTGAAGCTCTTTACCCAACCCTCAATTCTGAATGATAGCTTTGCTGGGTAAATGTTTGCATTTTTTATTAAATTTATTGGGGTGACATTGGCAAATAACATAGGTTTCCATGTACAATTCTATAATGTATCATCTGTGTATTGCATTGTGTGTTTACCATGCAAAGTTAAATCTCCTTTTGTCACTGTATATTGGACTTCCTTTACCCTTTACTACCTCCTCCCCACCCTCCTTTCCCTCTGGTAACAACCTACTGTTGTCTGTGGCTATGAGTTTTTATTTGTTTGTCTTGTTTGTTCATTGGTTGTTTTCAGTTTTATATCTGACAGATGAGTGATAGCATGGGGTTCTTAACTTTTTTCATCTGATTTGTTTCACTTAACATGATATTCTCAAGATCCATCCATGTCGTCGCACATGACAATATTTCATCTTTTCCTGTGGCTGAAAAGCATTCCATTGTATATTTGTGCCACATCTTCTTTATCCAATCATATATTGAAGAGCACTTATGTTGCTTCCATGTCTTGGCTACTGTGAATAATGCTGCAGTGAACATAGGGATATATCTATCTTTACAAATGTTTTCAAATCTTTTGGGTAGGTACTGACAGCAGGGATTGCTGGATCCTATGGTAACTCTGTTATTAATATTTGAGACACTTCCATACTATTTTCCATAGTGACTGTACCAATTTACACTCCCATCATCAGTGAATGAGGGTTCCTTTTCCTCCACAATATCTCCAACACTCATTGTTACTTGTCTTATTGATGATAGCCATTAAGAGATGTGAGGTGGTATCTCATTGTAGTTTTTATTTGCATTTCCCTAATAGCTAGTGATGTTGAGTATCTTTTCTTTCATATATCTGTTGGACATTTGTATGTCTTTTTGGGAGAAGTATCTGTTCAGGTCCTCTGACCATTTTTTAATTAGATTGTTTTTTGTTGTTGAGTTGTATGAGTTATTTATACATTTTGGATATTAAACCCTTCTTGGAGGTGTTGTTTGCAAATATCTTTTCCTATGTGGTTAGTTACCTTTTTGTTTTGTTGAAAGTCTCTTTTGCTGTGCAGAAACTTTTTAGCTTAATATAGTTCCATTCATTTATTTTTGCTCTTGCTCCCCTTGCCTTTAAAGTCAAATTCATAAAATCTTCTCTAAGATCAAGGCCCATAAGTTTAGTACCTATGTTTTCTCCTAGGTAATTTATTGTTTCGGGATTGTATTTAGGTCTTTGATCCATTTTGAGCTCATTTTTGTGTGTAGTGACAGATAGCAATCTAGTTTTATTCTTTTGCACGTGGCTTTCCAATTTTCCCAGAACAATTTATTAAAGAGGCTTTCTTTTCTCCATTGTATGCTTTTGGCTATTTTGTTGAAGATTATTTGCCCATATGTCTGTGCATTTGTTTTTGGAATCTTAATTCTGTTCCATTGGTCTGTGTGTCTGTTTTTCTGCCAATACCATGCTACTTTGATTATTATCATTTTGTAGTATAGTTTGACATCAGGGAGTGTGATACCTCTGGCTTTGTCCTTTTTTTCTCATGGTTGTTTTAGCTATTCAGGGTCTTTTGTGTGTCTATGCAAATCTGATGATTTTTTGTTTTATTTTTAAAAATATATTTCTATTAATTTCAGAGATGAAGTTAGAGGGAGAGAGATAGAAGCATCAGTGATGATAGAGAATCATTGATCAGCTATTCCTGCCTGCCCCCTACTAGGGAATGTGCCCTGACCTGAAATCAAACTGTGACCCTCTGATTCATACATAGGTCAATGTTCAACCACTGAGCCACACCGGCTGGCTAATCTATTTATTTTTAAAATGCCATTGGAGTTTTAGTGGGGGTTGCATTAAATCTGTATATTGCTTTGAGTAATATGGCCATTTTAACTAGTATGTTAATTCTTCCAATCCATGAACACAAAATATCTTACCATTTCTTTGTGTCTTCTTCAATTTCTTTTAATAACATCTTACAGTTTTCAGTGTTTATGTCCTTCACATTCTTTGTTAAGTTTATTCCTAGGTATTTTATTCCTTTTTTTTTTTTCTTTTCAATTACAAAGGGAATTCTTTTTTTTCCTTACCCTGAAATTTTATTGTTAGTAGATTGATTTTGTATACTGAAAATTTATTTTATTTGTTTATTTTTTCTAATAGTTTTTAGCTGGAGTCTTTAGGGCTTTTTATATAACGAATCATGCCATCTGCAAAAAGTAACATTTTTACTTCTTCATTACCAATTTGGATAACTTTCATTTCTTTCTCTTGTCTGATTGCTCCTGCTGGGATTTCTAGTACTATGTTACATTGCAGTGGTGAGAGTGGGCAACCTTGTCTTGTTTCTGAGCTTAGAGGAAAAGTTTTCACTTTTTCATCTTGAGTACGATATTAGCTGACAGTTTGCCATACATGGCCTTTATTATGTTGAAGTATTTTCCTCACACACTCATTTTATTGAGTGTTTTAATCATAATGGAATGTTATATTTTGTCAAATTAGTTTTCTACATCTGTTGATAAGATCATATGATTTTTATCCTTTATTTTGTTAATGGGTGTATCTTATCGATTGATTTGCATATGTTGAACTATCCTTCAGCTCCTGGAATGAACCCCATTTGATCGTGATGTACTATGTTTTTAATGTATTGTTGTACCCAGTTTGCTAGTATTTTGTTTCAGAGTTTTGCATCTGTAGCTTTCCTTTTGACGTGCTATTCTCTCCAGGTTTTGGTATCAGGATGATGTTGGCCTCATAAAATGTGTTAGGAAGTATTGTCTCTTCTTCAATTTTTTGGAAGAGTTTGAGAAGGATAGGTATTAAATCTTCTTTGAATAGTTAGTAGAATTCACAAGCGACACCATCTGGCCCTGGACTTTTACTTTTTAAGAGTTTTTTTATGGTTGCTTCAATTTCCTCCCTGTTGATCATCATTCTGTTTAGATTTTCCAGGTCTGCATGATTCAGTCTAGGAAGGTTATATATTTCTAAGAACCTAATTTCTAGGTTATTGTTTGGTGGCATATAGACATTCACAGTATTCGTGTATGAACCTTTGTATATCTGTGATGTCTGTGGTAACTTTTATTTCTGGTTTTGTTTGAGTCTCTTCTCTATTTTTTTAGTGAATCCAGGCAAAGGTTTGTCAATTTTATTAATTTTTTCAAAAAGAACCAACTCTTTGTTGCCTTAACTTTTTGTATTGTCTTTTTATTCTCTGTTTTATTTAATTCTGCTTTAATATTTTTCCCCCTTTGGTTAACTTTGGGCTGCATTTCTCCTTTTTCTAGTTCTTTAATATGTAATATCAGATTGTTTATTTAGGATTTTTTCTTGTTTCTTGATAGCCTATAATAATATAAACTCCCCTCTTATTACTGCTTTTGCTGCATCTCAATAGCTTGATATGTCATATTATCATTTTCATTTGTCTCTATGGATCTTTTTAGCTCTCCTTTTATTTCTTCTTTGACCCAGTTGATTTTTAGTAACATGTTGTTTAATCTCTACATATTTGTGGTATTCCCCCCTTGCTTTGTGCAGTTGATTTGCAGATTCGCATTGTGGTTGGGAATATACTTGGTATAGTTTCAATCTTAAATTTGTTGAGGCTAGTGTTGCATCCCAAAATAAGGCCTGTCCTTGAGAATGCTCCATGTGCACTGGAAAAGAATGTGTGACTATTGTTCTGGAATGAAAGGCTCTGGAAATGTCAATTATGTCCACGTGGTCTAATGTGTCATTCAAAGCTGATCTTTCCTTATTGATTTTCTGTTAGGATGATACATCCATAGCTGTCAGTGGTGTATTTAGACCCCCCTACTATAACCGTACTGTTGTCAGTTTTTCCCTTTAATTCTGTTAGTAGTTGCTTTATATATTTTGGTGCTTCCTGGTTGGGTGTATGTATGTTGAAAAGTATTTTTTTTCAAGTATTGTTCCCTTTATCGTTATAAAATGTCCACTGTTGTCTCTTGTTACTACTTTATCTTAAAATCTATTTTGTCAGATGTCAGTATGGCTGCATCCACTTTTCTCTGCTCATTTGCTCAAAAAATCATTTTCCACCCTTTCACTTTGAGTCAATCTCTGTCCTTACAGCTAAAATGTGCCTCCTGAAGCTAACATATGATTGGGTTTTGTTTGTTTGTTTTGTTTTGTGTGTGTGTGTGTGTGTGTGTGTGTGTATTTAATCTGGTCCTCTGTCTTTTCATTGCTAAATTCAGTCCATTTATATTTAGGGTGATTATGGATGTATGGGACTTCCCTATAGCCATTTCATCTTTTATTTTCTGATAATTCTGTGTCTCCATTGTTTCTTTTCCCTTGTGTGTCTGTCTGTTGTTTTAGTTTGGTGGTATTCTATGATTTTTTTTCTCTGTTTTCTCTTTTTTTAACTAATGTGTCTCAGTTTTGGATTTTTTTGTTTTTTGCATGTGGTTACCATTGGGTATATGCAAAAGAAAGTCCCTTTTCTTCTGAATGCATCTCATCTCCATTCCCCTTTGCAAATGCAGACCTTACCTCCTCCCCTTTTATGTTTTTATTGTCACAAATTATCTCTAATTTTGCTGTGAGTTCATTTCCAAAGTACAGTAATATTGTCTTTGTCTTCTCTCCTTTTTTAATGTTTTTACTTCCTCTAAAATTTATTTTTAAATGTATGATACCCATTTCTGAAAAAGGGTTACAATATACTGCTTCTGTCTGTCTAGTAATCTTACTCATAGTTTTGTTTCAGATATAATTAACCCATTTCATTTTGTGGTGGTAAATTCTCTCAGCTGCTATTTCTTTTATTTCTTTTTCATATATAGCCTTTATTTCTTTTTCATATATAAAGCATAACATTGCTGAATATACTAGTATTATTCTTGGTTGGTAGTTTCTCTCTTTCAATGGTTTACATTTTTGATTTTACTCTCTCCTGGCTTGTAGGGTTTATGCTGATAAATATAATGGGTTTTCCTTTACGTGTTACTGTTTCCTTTTCCTTTGCCTGCCTTGAGAATTCTTTCTTTGTCATTAATTTTTGACAATTTTAATATAATGTGCCTTAGGGAAGGCCTTTTTGGATTGAGATAATTAAGTGTTCTGTTTGCTTCCTGAATTCAAGGATCTAGCTCTTTCTATAGGTTTGGAAAGTTTTCATCAAATATTTGATAGGCTCTCTATTCCCTTGTCCCTCTCTTCTTCTTCCGGTAAGCCTATTACTCTTTCTGATGAAGTCAGCTAGTTCCTGTAGAGTTTTTTCATCTTTTGTTGTTTTGTTTATTGTTTGTTTGTTTTTTACTCTCAAATCTTTTTTCACCTGCATCATTTCTAGATTTCTATCATCAATGTCACTAATTCTTTACTGCATTTAGTCAACTACATTTCCTCAGCTTGCTAATCATTCATCTCTTTTACTGAGTTCTTCATCTCCAGAATTTCTATTTGGTTCTTTTTTAAAGTTTTGGTCTCTCTGGTAAAGTATTCATTTTGTTCATTTATTTTATTTCTGTATTCATTAAACTTTCTGTGTTTTCCTGTGTCTCATTGAATTTTTTTCAGAACTGAAATCTTGAATTCTTTATCATTTAAATCACATTTCTGTCTTTACATTTATTTTTGTAGATTTTTCATTTTCTGTCTGAGCTACCTCATTACTTTGGTTATTTTAGGTATTTGATGGATTGCTTCTCTTTCTAGGCATCTGAGGGAATTATATTATTAAGAGTGGCATTCTCTAGTAGGTTGATAAGAAGTCTTTTATTTTCCACTTAGGGGCAATGAAACACTGACAGTTTTTTAGTTTCTCTTGCACTGCTCTGGCTTCTGGGATTTTATCTTTTTTCTGGGATGTTTGAGGGTAGTGAAAAATACCCTTTATTTCCAAGTGAGGTCGGCATCTTCTTTGTGATCAGGTCTCATTGGTCTCAGGGCACCACCCCCATGTGGGAAATGTGCTGAGCATTGGGATTCCAAGCAGTACCCTGCAACCAGTCTCTGCCAACAGCGTAGCCACAATGAGTGGGAGTGGGATGAGCTGGGAGAGACCAGCTGGTAACTTTGTAGCTTTATCGCCCCCAGTAATGGTGGCTGCCAGATATCACCTCTGTGTCTTTACCCCCTGTCACAGGGATCAGCAGCAGCATGTGCCTACCACTTGGGGAAAAAATACCTCCACTGTCCCAGTTCTCCGGGTTGAATACAATGTGCTCTGTAGCCCAGCACTCACCACTGCACCCTCTTCTGGGACCCCTGCAAGCTCTGAGAGGGCGGGGTGGGGGGGACCTCTGGGTGGATGAAGGGAGGCGGCCAGGCTCCTTGGCTTTGTTTTTTGGCCTGGCTATGGCAGCTGCAGTAACCTCTGTGCTTTGTCTCCACCTGGGCCATGGGTTTAGCCACAGCGTGCACCAGTCTCTCTGGCAGAGCTCACAGTATCACCTTGCTTCTCTAGGCTCAGGGAGTGCAGACAGCAACCTGGTTCTTCCCCTCTCCCAAGACCCACAGTGAGCTACAGGCTGTCAGTCAGTGGCACTGTCCCACGCTTCTCTCTGCCCTTCTCCCTGGCTCACTCCCACTCACCCACCATCAGAAGCTTCAGTGCGCCTGTGTCTCAGACATGTTTGTGTGTTGAGCAGTGAATCCTTTGTGGAATTATCGCTGTTTAAATTGTTGTAACTTTAAGGGGAGAGAATAGGAAACCTCTCACACTGCCACTCCTCTGATGTCACCAATGTTTGCATTCTTGAAAGTGAATGCTTCGGTCATATTGTGCGCTCAATGGTGTGATTTCCCATGGTAGCTCTCAAGCTTTCTAGTAGGCGATGGGGAATATTTGAGATGGGAGGGAGGGAAAGACTAAAGCCCTGCCTGCTGGTGGAAACCTCTTGCGGCTCTGCACAGGGCTGGGCCCAACCATAAGTGATGTGCCAGGTACCTGGATAAAAGTACTCAATAAAAGTGTATTGCATGAGCAGATGTTTGTGAAAAATGTGTATGAGAAGCCATTCTCTTCAGTGCACTAGGAGATTTAGGGAAGCAAAGCTTTTCCTGCAGTTAGAGTGGAGCACTCTGGACGAAAAAGCTTGGGGGAGGAGCTCCATTGCTGACTGAGTTTGTAGAGCATGATTAAGAAATATAATTTCTTAAGAATGAGAAATGAAAGGCTTGCTCCCAGAAAGATTGATATTAATGAATTACAGGTCTACTAGATACCCCCTTTAGCCCAAAGTTTATTGATCTTAAGATAACTGGCCCTTGTTTATTTGGGGGGCTGAGCCTATAGGTCAAAGAAAGTGGAAATCTTAAGACTGGCCCAGTCAAAGAGGAACATTAACAGTTTGAACATGGACCTTGAAAAGGATATGCAGAGAATAGATGAAGCAAATCAGGAACTTCTCCTCAAAATCCACGAGAAAGAAGATGAGATTCAAAGGTGAGTGTGAGGGTTTCATATGCGAAACTCCCAACCTAAAAAGAAGGGAGAAGGGTGAAGAAGAGACATTACTAAATTTACCAGCTTACTCTAGAGACCTCTACCTTGTTTAGCTAAAACTTCCTTCTTCACTCTTGGGCATTTCTCTTTGGCTTATGCCCTGAAATATAGTAAGTT
The DNA here is from genome assembly GCA_004026665.1 of Murina feae. Classification (NCBI taxonomy): domain Eukaryota; kingdom Metazoa; phylum Chordata; class Mammalia; order Chiroptera; family Vespertilionidae; genus Murina; species Murina feae. The sequence goes on along the minus strand of PVJC01021039.1, from coordinate 2,402 downwards.
TCTAGAAGATTTCTAAGAGACTAGGTGACATTTACCTGAGTAGAAAGAACACTGTGTGTTTGACTTGGCAAGCAGGGGAGTCTTACTTTTCCTACCTTTAAAGTGAATCTGATTCTAAGGATCCAGGAAAGAAGGGTTCTAAGCTTGAGATTTGTATTTAGTGTCATTGAATTACCCTTAAAACTGATAGCTGTGTTTTATCAGTTCTGAAACTTCCAGCTTCTCACAGTTTGTGCTTGTGCCATTCAGGCTGGAAAGTGAGATCACTGAGACCAGAGATTCGGCAGAAGATGAGGAGTGGGAAAAGGAAAACTGCACCACGCTAGAAAGGGAAAGAACCTTGCAGGAGCTGGAAGAAGAAACAGATAGACTTGTAAGCTAGAAGCTGGGGAGAGCCATTTGATAAGTTGTATTCCTCATTCTGTCCCTCATCAGTTGTCAGAAAAGCTAGTCCTCCCTTTGTGTATTCAAAGAAGAGTCAACTGAAAAAGTCATTAAAGACAAAGAACATAGTATATGCATAGCCCATGAGCATAGACAAGTGTGGTGATGGCCAGAAAACAGGGTGTGGGGGTTGGGTGAAGGTGGGTAAAGTAGGGGGGATGCAGGACATCTGTAATAGTGTCAACAATAAATTTGAAAAAGAAGAACTAAAAGTATTTTATTAAAACAAAAAAAAAAGTCATGGCAGCATGGGTTCATGCATAGAAAGGGATGTGTGGAAGGCAGTGTTTCTTGGATAACATTTAATATTGGTAGGCCCTACATGTGGGCATCTCTGTCCCTGGAAAGTTGGTGTATATAAAGATCAAACCACAGGTGCTTTATGAAGCAAGGTAGAATTACTGCAGGAAAATATCACTGAGGTGAAATAGAGAGTAATCCACTGAGTAAAGGAGAATGGTGGTGTACAGATACACACTTACACTCTACCTCTTTCAACAGGAAAGGAAGAATGAGACTCTGGTCCACAGTATAGAAGAACTTCAAAGAAAGGTGGGATGGAGTTCTGTGCTCCCCAGTGTCCCCACACCATTCCCAGTCATCAAAAAGACAAGGAGGGAAAATCATTATAGAGGAACCCAGATGTCAGGGAGGCCTGAGCTGGGGGTAGGAGGGTGGGGGAGAGGGGTACTACTCCTGCTCTGCTTTCCTGAGGCTGAGCTTCATGACCTAAATGCCATCGATTCTCTCTGGAAGCACCAGGTGAGAGCAGCGGGTGGGATATCCAAGGTATTCAGTGATCCCATGGGTTCTTCATTCTACCTCAAGAAAATGGATTCCAACAGACACGCTCTGTTGAAGTAATTGACTGGAGCCTTTGTGGTAAAGTTAATTTTACTTTCAATAGAGACTTTTAAAAAACAAATTCCAAAAAGTCCCTTTCCCTTGTCCAGGCATTCCACTACTCAGAGTCCAGTGGATTTCTTATGATTACCCTACGTTAGGACCCATGCCTGCAACCCTGAGTGACCCAAAATTGGGTTCAGGGAAGTACTCCTGTTTTGAGTGGACTCTAGCTCTGGTGGCTAAGCCTAGTGAGAAGACGAAAGTAGAATTAAGGTGTGGCTGTGTATCCACCAAGGGGACGTCTTCTGGCAGTTTGTTTGTTTGTTTGTTGTTATTGTTTTGTTAAACCTCACCTAAGGGCATTTTTTCCATTGATTTTTGTAGTGAAAGGGTGGGGGAGAGACAGAGAGAAGCATCGACATGAGAGGGACACATTGATTGTTGCCTTCTTGGCGGGACAGTCCCGATTTTTAACAATTTGTCCCGCATCCCGCAGCGTTTTTAAAAAGTCCCAATATTTAGAAAAAGACATATGTACTACTCTTTGTAATATTTTAAGTAATAATAATAATAATAAAGAACCCCGCTGGGCAATGGCGTCCCGCTTTACCAATGTTAAAATCTGGTCACCTTACCATATATGCCCTGAACTGGGACAGGATTGAGCCATAACTGAAGAACATGTCCTGGACCAGTATCAAACCCGTGACCGTTCAGTATGTAGGGCCTGCTGTTCTAACCACTGACCAAATCAGGTAGGGTCTTGGAAGTTTTTATCAAGACCAAGTTACTGGCCCCCACTCCACACATCAGAAAATGCCTTTATCTTCTATAGCTTTTACTTCGATTGTATTTTTGTTTATTTTAAATGGTTTATTATTATTATTATTATTATTATTATTATTATTATTATTATTTGAAACCATAGCTTACAAGAAAATCACCTAAAGCAACGAGGTCTGAAAAAGGCAATCTAGAGGAAACCCCAGAAGAGTCAAAGGTAAACAAAAAAAAAACTATTTTAAATGGGTTTGGGGTATGTGACCAGGAAATAAGTCTTCAAGTGCAAACAATTGTCAAGGTTGGAACAAATTGTTTGTAGTTTTAGTCCC
>PVJC01021038.1:0-28620 GCA_004026665.1 Murina feae | reverse complement strand
GACCTCAGAAACTCGCCTGGAACTGGAGTTCAGAGCCGCTGGGAGCTTGTGGCTCTCTCCGTTTTGGAAAAGAACCGCGACCTCTGGTACCAGCCCTTCCCCGAGCCCGTGCGCGTGCCTCCGTACCTCTGTACTTTGCTTCCGCCACTCCTCTGAGTCTCAGACTCTTCTCTAGTTGTAGGATTTTCACTCAGCCAGCCTTCCTGTGGGTGCGAGTGGTGTCCGTGTGTTCTTTTCGTGGTTTTTCTGAAATAGTTGTTCACAGCTGCATATACGGTGTCTACCCTATGCCGCCATCTTGTTTCTCCAGGGAGGTGGTTCTGAGTTCTTTACCATTGACAGGTCTGTCCCCACGGGGGATAGAACTTGATGTCATCATCCCAAGAGTATCCTCATGACCCCCACCTCATGCCATAGTTCTAGTCTAGTGAGCCACTCCTCAGTTCCTTTTTCAGATTATCCTGACCGTTTCTTTGACCATTTCCACACAGTGAGACACTGACTAGTAAGCCAAGTGATTTGCTTGGGAGGAGTGACATTTCTGAACTTCAACCTAAAAGGTTAGAATGCGAGTGATGAGGAAATGTATTTGCCACTTGAGAATCTCTGCATTTTTATTTCTCCTCCTGTCAAAGACCCCTAATTATCTAGGAAAGTGATCTCAAGATTGGTCTGTGGACCAGCTGCATCAGTATCATCTAGGGACTTGTTAGAAATGCAAATTCTCAGGCCCAATGAATGAAAGACTGGGGATATGGGCAGTCTGGAACTAGATGTTTCAAGAAGCCTTCCAGATGATTCTGATGTTAGCTACAGTTTGACTCCAGTAGTTTAAAGTGACAGTCTTCTTGACAAATCTTTATACCCCCAAGATATACCCAGTAGTTGTTTTTTTTTTTAAAGATTCATTCGTTTAAGGTAATACCCCATGAAAGGAAAAGTATGTAGAAAAATATCAGGGGTTGTAGGCTGTTTTTTGGGGTATGAGTCTCCTTAGCTTACTTCTTCCAAACCTCATGCTGAGCCCCCACTCCCTGGTTTCCTAGGATTTCTAGGAAGCATCTATGGCAGGTAGCAGCTCCACTTGCTAGCTCTGCTGGTTGCCTGTTCTTCCCGTCTGCTCCCCACCTTGATTCCCATCTCGGAGTAGGGTTATTTTCCCACACAGCTGTTCTCATTTCCCCACTTTTAATCACTGTGAGCCTTTCCCACTCCTAATCCCTTAATAGACTCATGCCCAACTCTACAGATATCTGAACTCAGCTCCCCCAAGGCTCATATTCTACAGTTCCACTCCTGAAATCTGATGCCTAATGACAGGTTCAGCCTGCAGCAGTGGAACATGTGGCACCATCCATCACCCAACTCCTGGGAACATGCAAAGATGACAGGCATGCGGACAATGGGCCAACAATTTCACCTGCTTAGTTTCTAAAATTTAAGCCCTGGCCAGTGGCTCAGTTAGTTGGAGCAGCATCCCAGACACCAAAAGGTTGTGGGGTTGATTTTAGGGCAGGGCACAGTCCCAGGTTGTGGGTTGGATCTCCTGTGGGGGCATATACGGAGACAGCCAATTGATATTTCTCTCCCATGTTTCTCTCTCACATCAATGTTTCTCTCTCTCTCTCTCTCTCTCTCTCTCTCTCTCTCTCTCTCTCTCTCTCTCTCTCTCTTCATCTCTAAAATCAATTAAAAACCATATCCTTGGGTGATGATAAAAATTTTAAAATTATAGACTGTTCCCAATCTGTCTACTCAGAAAGGAGATTCTGTATGGTACTGAGAGGGATCATTCCCCGAATGAATGAGGAATTCTCTAACATAAAATTCAGAGAGCAAGGTTTTTGTATAATAAATACCTGACATGTCATCCAAGGGAGGTGGTTCTTTGCTTCTTGAGCAGCTCAGCTCCACCCCAGGGCACTGACCTTCATGCCGGAAATGCTAAATACTCTTGTGTTTTTGGAACTGTGATGGAAAGTCTTCTTGGTCTTTGGGGCAGGGATTAGGTGGGATTAGGGTGAGATGTTACTGAAAACTGATGCCTTGCTCTTTTCAGCTCTTGCAGGGACAGGCACTACCAATGTGTATGGATTTTGTAGTTTAAAAGACACCTTCAGCTTTTATCATTGACAAAGCATCTCCGCTGCTCTGAGAGGGGAGCAGGGAGCTATCATCATGATGTGTATTGATGAGATAGCAGATTGGAAGATTGCCTCTCTTTCCCCAGGTTGCTCAACTAGGAGAAGGCAACTGTGGGATAACAGCCAGGTTTTATGTCAACTTGATCTTTAGTTTACCAACTCCCCCTTGCTGAATGGATACAAGCTCGCACTATGAAACCCTCAGGGACATGTCAATGGCTTTGTTCAGTGAAGATTTGACATAATAGACGCATTTATAGGCATCACATTTGTATTCAGTTTGCAAGTGGCTGTCAGATCCATCACCTTATCTAGGCTCCCTAAGGACCTTATGTGAATGCTTTTATTATTCTTGTTTTACAGAGGAGGAAAAAAACTCAGACTCAAGGAGGATGAGTAACTCGCTTAAGGTTACACAGCTATGAAAGGTCACCCAGTTTTGTTTTTTTCTGTTTTGTTTTGTTTACACTAGAACCTCTGTCCACTAGGTTGAGCTAACTCCTCTCTGCTGTAACTTCTAAACTGAAAAGGAAGGAGATGAACCCAGAAAGGCAGGGTTTCCCAAATCATTTCTGTTAGAAATACAGAGGCTTGGGGTTCTCCCATCCCCATTCGTGAACTCTCTAAAGCTCTAGGGGTGGGAGCAAATGTTCCAAGTGATGCTGCTGATTGGTGGAGAAAGACACAAGCTGAACACTGCTCAAGGCCTCAATGTTTTCATAAAGGCCTCAATTTTTTCCTTTTGAGGTATGTTTTGGATGGGTCTTTGGGAAGGAGGTTATGAGAGGTCTTGGTCAGTAGATACTTTATTCTTTATGCATAATTATCTATTCATCTGAGGTTTGGCTTCTCTGCATAGCAATAGTGACTGTAATTACATTTCATCTGATGAAACATTGACCTAGTTAATTTTGGATTCAAGTTTCATCCTCCAAGGAATAGCCATCTCCTCCATCTTACAAATTCTATGTAGTTCTAAGAGTCACAATTCTTTTGAAAATAAACACCCATTTTTAACTTAGTTCTTAAGTATTCCCTGTCAAAGATTCCCATTCTCTGAAGATGCTAGAACCTTCAAACTCTTATCAGCACCATTGGGGAACTTGTCTGAAATGCAGAAACTCAGACTCTGCTGCAGCTGTACTGCGCCATTCAGCAAGATGTCCCATGATTCACAGACACATTAACATTTGAGAGGCACTGGTTTAGGATATCTTTTTTTCTTCTCTTCAGTAATTGTTACAACTTGTTGAGGACCTGAAACTGGGCAATCAATGGGTCTGGGCTGCCTATAACTACTTAAGCCAATTCAGCAGAGATAGGTTTGAATCATCTTAACTAATAAAAGTGTAATATTGAAATTAACCGTTTCTCTGGGATGGGGTAAGCCACGCCCACCAGCCAATCAGAGTGACTGTATGCAAATTAGCCCAGCCAACATGGTGGCCGCCACTCACGGACCTGAGTAAATGGCAGCTTCCATTGCGGCAGGATTGAAAGTGAAACTGCGCCTGCTCCACTTAAACTGGCTCTAGCGAAACACAAGTTTGAAACAAAATAACAATTATAGAATCCTCGGGGGCTGAAGGAAACAGCAGGCCTAAGAGTAACATTGTGTCATTATAGACACCGCGAGGTGAAGCAGAGAGGAGGCTTCGTTACATGTCTAGGCCTTGCCTTAAAGGAACAGTGTATCAATTATAGAAGATAAACAAACCCTAGAAACCTGCGTCCAGCCAGCCTTGCTGGGACATTGGGTCAATGGGAGCTGTGGGCAGCCTTAAAGCCTGAAAGCGCCAATCAGCCCCTCACCCACGCTGGCCACAACTCAATGGGGTGAGGGACGTTCCTGGGGGTATTGGCTAGCCTGCACACAGCCATCAGCCCCTCACCCAGGCTGGTTAGGCATGCCAGCAGGTGGACATCCCCAGAGGGGTCCCAGACTGTGAGAGGGCACAGGCTGGGCTGAGGGACCTCCCGAGTGCACAGAGCGGCTGCAGGGCGGAACAGCGCAGGACCCAGGACCCATGAGTGGGAAAGAGGCAGCAGGGTTGGCAGCCTGCTTGGCGGCTGCCCAGGCCCCTTGCAGGGCATTGGAGAGCAGGAAAGAGGCGGTGGGGGTCGGGGGCCTGCTTAGCGGCTTCCCAGGCCCTTTGCGGGGCACCAGGGAGTGGGAAAGCAAGGCAGCAGGGTACCAGTGAGTGGGAAAGAGGTAGCGGGGGTGTCTTGGGCTGCTTGGCAGTTGCCCAGGCCCTTTGTGGGGCACCGGGGAGCAGGAAAGCAAGGCTGAAGTGGCCGGAGTCCTGCTTGGCAGCTCCCCAGCCTTTTGGGGGGCACTGGGGAGTGGGAAAGCAAGCTCTTGGGGGCTGGGGGTCTGCTTGGCGGTTCCCCAGGTACCTTCTGGGGATTGGGGAGCAGGAAAAGGCTGACCTGACCACGAGGCGGGGTTTTCCCTGCTTTCTGGTGGCTGGAGGAAGATGGGCAGTAGGCAAGCTTGGGAGGCAGGCAGCACCCAGCCCTGGCCACAGCTCAAAAAAAGAGAACAACATGCAGGGCAGGACAAGAGTTTGAGAGATCAACATAGAGGGGGTGCCTCCTCCAAGCCTGGGGGCAGGCCCCCAGCAGGTATACACACACAGGAGGACTGCTCTGAGCCTCAGATGCAGCTGGGAGCAGGTCCCCAGTGGCGACACACACACACACACACACACATACACACACACACACACAAAAGGCGCCTGGCAGCCTGGGGCCATCATAGGACATGCACTGAGGGGTTCCAGACTGTGAGAGGGGGCAGGCTGGGCTGAGAGACCCCTCCTCCCCCTGTGCACAAGTTTCGTGCACCGGGCCCGTAGTACTAGTATATGGGCGTTTATTCCAATAATGCCATCAGTACAGGAGAGCAACAGGTCATCCACAAAATTCTGCTCTGCCCTCCCACCATAAGCCAACTGCTTATATTGGTAGAAGGAAGATTACATGGGGAAGTAGGCAAAAGTGATTACAATGGATATGCAAAATGGGCAGTTCACAAGCAATGCGGGCTAGGGGTTTGCAAAGGCCTGGGGGTAAGCAAAGGGCTGGGGTTTGCAAAGGGCTGGCACCGCTGGCTTCTGCAACAAGGTTGTTAATCTTCCTATGATAATAGGCAGCTCCTGTATGTGGAAGATTGGCCACATTTCCAGGTGAGCTCCCAGGTTCCGCAACTCCCAGCCAGGTTAGAATGTGCTTTCTTTCATCAGAACAAAACAAGCATGGTTAACAGAGTATGATTAATATTTCTCATAATTATAGCTGGTCCCCAATATTCTACTCCTGCCCCTAATAGACCCACTCTCTCTCTCTCTCAAGGGAGGTGTTTTACTTTTTTATTTTATTATTATTTTTTAATTTAGTATTCCCAACAACCCTTCAGGGAAAGGATTGTTATCTTTAGTAAACAAAAGAGGAAACTAGTGCTAAAAGATTTAATCACTTGCCCAATTAATAGTTAACATTGAGATGAAATTAAAACCAGGTCTGTCTGCTCAATCTTGGAACAATTGCCTTAATACTTTTTCTTCCTTCTCTTCTTCAAGCTTTCCCACTTGAATTTGTTTATTATTTTCTCTCTCTCTCACAATCTCTCTATGTCTTTTTCAAGACAGCATGGTAAGGAAACAAACAATCCTATATAATATCCTATATAATAAAGAGCTAATATGCTAATTAGATCGCACAGCAGAACCACCATCTGGACCTTCCCCAAGCCAGGGATGTGAGGGCTGAGCTCCTTGCATGAATTTCACGCATTGGGCCTCTAGTATAAAGATAACCAAAAATTTATATCAAATTTTTGTGAATAAAAAAATTTTATTAAAAAATAAAAAATCTGGAACAAATATATTTTTGTATGTGTATTTGTAACATATGACAAAACTTAATAAATCTAATAAATAAAAATCATTTATAAATCAATAAAAGTACTTCAATTAAAAGAAAAAAATAATAGACAAAGGATTAATTAAAATAAAAAAGTTAAATATCACTATAATAAAAATATTTTTAACAAATTATATTTTCATTCCCTAAATTAGCAAATATTTAGAAGAAAAGATAAAATTCAATGTAGTTTGGAATGGGTGAAGGATGGCAATAGAGTCTGAAATAGTTTGTTATTAAAGATTATGTTTTAAAAAAATACTTAATAAAAAGAAATGATGCTTACCATATATTAGTAAGTACAAAAGACATGTGGGAAATGTATACATTAATCCTATTATTTTAAGTTGAAAAAATTTTATATTATGTATGATATAAAACTTGGAATAATCAACATCAAAATGTTAACAATGTTTATCTTTGAATAGAGAACAGCCCCACTCTCTTTAAAATGGGAGTAGCTGGTTTGGCTCAGTGGATAGAGTATCTGCCTGCAGATTGAAGGACCCTGGATTTGATTCCAATTAAGGGCACCTTGTCTGTTTTCAGTTTGAGGATATTTTGAATAAAGCTGCTATATATATTCTTTTTGTGGACAAAAGTTTGCGTTGGTCTTGGATAAATATTTAGGAGTAGAATTGCTGGGTAATAAGGTCAGGGTTATATTGAGCTAAAAGAACTTGCCAGACTTTTTTCCAAAGTGATTGTGCCGTTTAACACTCCTATCAACATGATATGGGAGTTCCAGTTGCTTTGTATTGTCATCAACATTTAGCATTGTTGGTCTTTTAATTTTAGCCATTTTAAGGGATATGTTGTAGTATCTCATTGTGGTTTTACTTTACATTTCCCTGCAGACTTAATGTTGAATACTTTTTTAATATATATATATGATTTCAGAGAGGAAAGAAAAGAGAGAGAGAGAGAGAGAGAGAAACATCAATGATGAGATAGAATTATTGATTGGCTACTTCCTGCATGCCCTCTTCTAGGGATCAAGCCCACAACCTGGGCATGTGCCCTTGGCTGGAATCGAACCTGGGACCCTTCAGTCGGCAGGCCGACACTCTATCCACTGAGCTAAACCAGCTAGGGCTTAATGTTGAACACTTTTTAATGTGCTCATATATCTTTCTGAAGTGTCCATTCAAAATTTTACAACCAATTAAAAAGTTGGTTATTTGTCTTTTTATTATTGAGATGCAGTAGTTCTTTATGTACTCTGCATATAAGCTCTTTTGTGAAATACATGTTCTGTGAATGTGAGAAATTGACTCTGAAGGTAAAGTGGAAATAAATTAGGTAAGATAGGCAGAGAGAATAGTGCTTAGAAAGTCAGCTTTTCCTCGAAGCTCAGTTTTGCAGAAATCATTACTAAACTTTGCTTTTAACTAATCAATTATTTGTGTTTCCCAATTTGGATTGGTCTCCTCTTATTTGCCACTCTAAACAATAGGTTTTATCTGACATCAAATATGCCATCAAACCTGGATTCCTGGTGTCTATTTGATTGGTTCACTCAGTCCATGGTCTCTCTCCCAGACACCGCAGTAATGTCTGACTCCTTCATACCCATCTGTCCATCCCCTACAGGCCATTCCCCATGTGGCAGCCATGGTGTCACCTTTGAAAGACTCTTGCTCAGAATTTCCCAATGGCTTTCCATTTCTTTGAGTTCATTTCCCACCCTCTTCTGTTAACTCACTAATGCACTCATTGCTAGCCACACTGATGTCCTTGTTGAGCTTGGAAATGCCAACCATGCTTCTGTCCCAAGGTCTTTGCACTTGCAGTTTCCTCTCTATGGCATGCTCTTCCCCTGCCTCATTTCATTTGCCTCTCTTTAGTCATCACCTCCTCAGAGAGACCTTCACTCATAAAACTAACAAAGATAAACTCTTCAAAACTCTTTAAAAATATTTTATTGATTTTTTTACAGACAGGAAGGGATAGGGATAGAGAGTTGGAAACATTGATGAGAGAGAAACATCAATCAGCTGCCTCCTGCGCACTGCCTACTGGAGATGTGCCTGCAACCAAGGTACATGCCCTTGACTGGAATCAAACCTGGGACCCTTCAGTCCACAGGCCAGTGCTCTTATCTACTGAGCCAAACTGGTTAGGGCTCAAAACTCTTTATATCTACTTATCCTACTTTACTTTTCTTCATGGCACTCATCTTTGCCTGATTATCAAAATTGAAAAATTCTATTTAATTGTTTGTCTTCCTCCTGCCCCACCGGAATGAAAACACCTTGAGGATGGGGCATTGCCCACCTTATTCTCCACTCTAACTCCAGTGCCTACTAGCATGGTGACTGGCACATAGTAATTCATCTTCAAATATTTGTTGAGTGAATGAATAAGAAAAGAACGGAACCAGATGAGAATGTCACTCACTCCAACAATTCCATAACCTTGTATGCTGAGGTGTCTTTGGAAACTCAGCATTGAAGATAATGGGGTGCTTTGCTTAGAGAACTCATCTCTATCAGGAAGACAGCCTCAAACTTTGTTGCCAAACATCTACTAATTGCTTATAACCGACAAATATAAAAGCACACATAATAATAAAGTAGGTAACAAGGCAGTTTTTCTATACCTAACGAGGCATTTTATTGTTACTGTTCAATAGACTTGGGGAAAAAGAAAGATGAATGCTAATGACTTCTTGCTAGTAAGGGGAAAAAGGCCACAAGTTGTTTCCTGCCAGGAAGAGTAATGCAATTGCAATTTAGTATTTGGGAAGTGTTCACCTAAGCAAACCAGAGCTTCCAGGGATCTTTCTCCATGTCCCGCCCCCCACCCCATCCCCCACCCCTCTCCCAATCATTTTTTTTTAGTAAAAAAAAAAAGACTTTGTTTTTCAGAGCAGTTCAGGTTTACAGAAAAATTGTGCAGAAAACACAGAGTTTGCATATACTCTTCCTCAATTTTCTCTATTGTTAACATCTTGCATTGATATGGTACATTTATTTCAATTGATAAATCAACGAAGCTGCATTATTAGTAGCTAAAATCCATCATTTACATTAGGGTTCACTCATTGTGAACCCTTTCATAAGTTTTGGCAAATGATGATGTAATTCGCTGCCCTCAAAATCCCTTGTGCTCCAATTATTCATCCCTTTCCTCCCTCCCCCCATGTTTGGCAACCTCTTTCTTTTTATTGTCTTTGTAGTTTGATTTTTCTTTATAATAAAAAAGTGATTTTTGTACATGAGAGGGGAGTTGAAAGGAAGTAAATAACAAAAAATCAAAGGTAGTATTTTGTTCAATTCTCCATTGTATCTCCAGTAACTAGAATAGTGACTGGGGGATAACTAGGGAAAACTTCTTTACATTTTTACATATTTCCTTCCAGATATGGGATTATATATGCATACCATATATGATTGCATATATACTTATATAACAGTCTCCTGTGTATGAAAGAATAAACCATTTACCAAGGTTTCTTAAATATTTAATAGGCTTCTGACATCCTGACACTTTGTATCTACCCTCTCTTAATCTTCAACACAAAAAATTGAGAAATTGAAGTTAAGTTTAAGATATGTCTTAGCTTACTGTAGGGACTTATAATCTAATTAGTGGCCCGGTACACAGATTCATACACATTGAAAGGAAATTAACTAGAAGAAAGATTCATGCAGTAATTACATTACTGCAAAAAAATACATGTCAAAATAGTATATATAATATAGTATTATAAAATTAAAATACAAAATATTTTAATATCACTATTTGCCCTTTCTCTATAATAGTTGTGTCAGAGATGAAAGAAAATTAGTAAAATGTATCTATATATATAAAAGGCTAATATGCAAAGTGTCCCCACAGGAGTTGGACCAGGAGACCAGGAGTTCTATCGCTTGCTGTGATGTGTGCTGACCACCAGAAGGTGGCACAGAATGAAGGAAAGCCCAGACTGGCAGCCGGGGGAAGGGAGGCCTTGGCTGGCAGCCGGAAGGCCCTGATCGACCTTGATCACCAGCCAGGCCTAGGGAGCCAACCTGTGCATGAATTTCATGCACCAGGACTCTAGTATGAAAATAATATATAAATTGATTAATAAATAAACAATAACAACATGATATAAAACAACAAAACATGATATAAAAACAATGACTGATAAATTGATTAAACTTAATCTAATATCTCCCTGTACATCACAGTAAGTGTAGAAACACTTTAAGAGTGCTTGACTGCCCTGACCGGTTTGGCTCAGTGGATAGAGCATTGGTCTGTGGACTGAAGGGTCCTGGGTTCGATTCCAGTCAAGGGCATGTACCTTGGTTGTGGGCACATCCCCAGTGGGGGGTGTGCAGGAGGCAGCTGATCGATATTTCTCTCTCATCAATGTTTCTAACTCTCTATCTCTCTTCCTCTCCCTTCCTCTCTGTAAAAAATCAATAAAATATATTAAAAAAAAGAATGCTTCACTAATTTCCCTTGTGATGAAGTATTTATAACTTTCACTTTAATGTCACATGCTCTTCGAACTCAAGAGAAAGCAACATATAACTGACCATGTCCGAAAATGGGTTCAGGTAGGAATATTCCTACTCTGTCTAGAGTCTGTCCTTGTGATTTATTAATAGTCATCGTAAAAGCTGGCATCATGGGAAACTGTCTTCAAATTAATTTAAATGGGAGGCCAGTGTCAGATGGGGACAAATCAATTCTTGGAATCAGAACAACCTCTCCTTCCACAGATTCTGTTACTACTTCAGCTTCGATTATGTTAGGTTGCAATCTTTTGTGCCAATAATTGATCTTCAGACATATTCTGTCGATGACGATGCTTTCTTTCAGTTTCAGAGGTACATTGTGCCAATAGTTGGTCTTCAGATACATTCTGGTGTTGTGTGAGATTGGCACCAGCGAGAGCTTTATATTATTGCTCATGTGTGAGCCAATGTTTATTTTTAAATTGCCTGTGCTGTCGGACGGTTGGATGGTCACTTAGCCTTTTATATATAAAGATAACAATAATACTTAATAATGGACATTTGTAGTTTGCAAAACTTTTTTTCACATGAATGATGACACTCCCAACCAATCTTTTTGAATTATAAATTATTATTAATTTCATTTTGCTGTGAGTTTACGTGACTTGTCCTGGAACCAGATCTAGTTCTAAGTTTTCTTGTTTGTTTTTGTAGATATATTTTTATTGATTTCAGAAAGGAAAGGAGGGGGAGAGAGAGATAGAAACATCAACGATGAGATAGAATCATTGATTGGCTGCTTCCTGCACACCCCCATAGTGGGGATTGCCTCCACAACCTGGGTATGTGCCTGACTGGGAATTGAATTGTAACCTCCTGGTTTATAGGTTGATGCTCAAACACCGCCATGCTGGCTAGGCTAGTTTTAAGTTTTTTGATGTCAAATTCTGCACCATAGCACTAATCAAATACTTTGATGTCATGCTTCTCCTACTCTCTGCTCTCTTGCCAGTGCCTCTCCTTGGCCAAATTCAACCAGAAGCCAGAGGGCACGGAAGCCCAGTGATGGTGCAGTCCACACAGGTGAGTTTCCCTGGCAAGAGTACATCTGGAAGGCCCCTGCACAGTTCTTCTAAGCACTTTTACCTTGAATATGCTGTTTCCTTCTGTTTCTCCATGCTCTTCCCTTCACCTATCTAATGCCTGCACTTCCCTCTGCTCTCAGTCTGAATGTCACTAATTCAGGGAAGAAGCCTTCTATTTATTCCAGTTTAATTCATGTCTCTTTATTATCTGCTTTCACAGCACCCTCTAGTTATCTTCCTATGTGCATATTAAAATTGCATAACAATTATTTTGCACAACTATTTGTTTCATAATGGTCTCTCTGTTAGACTGAGATCATAGGACCAAATTGGCCTCTTTTTTTCTGTATCACCAGCCACTGAATACAGTGGACTCCATAGCAGAAATCCAATAAATATTTGATACATAATTAACAAATGCCCAGTTTTCACATTTCTCCTTGTATGATACCCAATTTGGATTGGAACAAGGTCTTATTAACTTTTGGTGTAAATTTGATAAGACTACAGGATATTTCAACAAATATCTTTTGAGTGTGTACCATATTCTAGGCATTGATAAGTTTAAGGGATACACAGATGGGGATCTCAGGAATTCAGAGTCTAATAGGAGAAACAGTAATGTAAACAAATAAATATAAAATAGTGCTACAAAAGCTAGTCTAGATGTCTAAATAAGTTTGTCCTTGGAGCACTGAGCAGAGGACAGATCATTCTATCTCTGTCGTTAGGGTTGGGGGAAGTTTAACATTGGACATTTGAGATGAACCTTGAAAGACGGATCAGGTTTGGCCAGGTGAAGGTCTTCCAGGCAGACGAAACAGCAGGGACGAACAGGGAATGTGACCCATTAAGGCATGGACTTAGGTGATCTATGTACTTTCCACAATTAGAGGAGTACAATACTAGTCAGCAGAAATTTCCAGGGCGTTTTAAAGTCAATGGTGATTTTACACAAACAACATAGTGAGGGACAATGGCAAGGAGACATGGGGAGGCAGAGGAGGAAGGAAACATTTGGAAGTCCACCAAAGAAAAGGGCAAGTTGGACAACAACCAGAAGTATCAAGGAAGAATCAAAGGATGACAAATGGTTCTATAGGTAGTCAAAGTATTCCTGATGAGTTACTGCTTTATTTTTTTAAACATATTTTTAAATTGATTTTGAGAGAGAGAGAGAGAACAAGAGAGAGAGAGAGAGAAAGGAAGAAGGATTAAGAGAGAAAATCATATGCCCTCTACTGGGGATAGATAGCCTGCAACCTGGGCATGTGCCCTGACTGGAATGGAACCATGACCTTTCGGTTCCTAGGCTGACACTCAACCACTGAGACACACGGGCCAGGCATGAGTTACTGCTTTAAAAACTTCAAGTCTACATCGTCCTGGTCCTGGTGTCTAACCTGTGATCTGGAAACAAGCCTGCCATGTTCCAGGACAATGTGTCCTCTTGCTGAGGCTCCTAAGTCTGGAGCATTGGGTGGTTTTGTTGGCAATGCATGGTGGTATTTTGGAAATAACTGTGCCCCCTGACTGCCAACTTTGGTACACTGTCTTCATTTAGGATTTTTGTCAACACTCCTTTCTAGACTGTTTCTGGAAGCATCTTTTGGAAATTCATGTTCTCCTCACCTGCTGATTCACCATTCACATAGCTTAAATGTCATCCTCTCATTTTCTCTATTTGTGCAGGATTCTGAAGCCAGCAACCATTTAAAAAATTAATGTATCCAACTTATCCAAGAAGCATGTGTTGTTTGTGCTAGGTATTGTGTACAGTGATGGAGATCCCTGGATGAATAAGATACTGTCCTTGCCCTCAAGGAGCTTAAAGGCTAGCAGATGACACAAACACAAAACAGATTTTCATGTTCCTAAGAGACTAGATCTTAATTGTTCCCACCACAAAAAGGAAATTATAATTATGTGAAATTACAGAGGTGTTAGCTCATGCTATGGTGGTAATCATATTGCAATATATAAATGTTTCAAATCAACAGGTTTATACCTTGAACTTACACAATGTATATGTCAATTATATTTCAATAAAAATAATTGAAACATGATAAAATTAATTGTAAGTAAAAAGGAAAGAAATAAAAAACTATATCAGTCTTCTCATATATTTTACTGGAGGGTTCAAAATGTCTATTAAAAATCTCCCATAATGTTCTTTCTTTAACCAAATACTGCTTCTTTATAAAAAATAATTGTGAAATCTGGAATATTTTTTTTTAATTCTCAAAATTACCATTAGAATTCCACTACTTTTTTTTTTTAAGCGTAAAAACTCTTTTCTCTTTTTGATTCTTTCTCTGTGGGCAATTGTTAATATTCTAAAAATAATAATGACTATTTAAAAAAGAAAACACTGTCAAAATAATAAAGACAATTTAGAGATCTCTTTCTGTAGGATATTGCTAAGAAAACAAAATAAAATAAAACAGATTTTTATAAAAGTAGATGGTAAGGTATTTTTCTTATTTATTTATTTGTTGCTTTCAGTCTCATATCAGTATGATTTCACTCATATGGTTCTTACCCTTTCTGTCTGACTCACTTCACTTAGTATGTTACTTTCAAGATCCATCCATATTGTCGAAAATGGCAGTATTTCATCTTTTCTATTGACACAGACAACAGTAAGATGTTTATCAGAGGAAAGGGGGTTGGGCTGGTAAAGGGGGTCAAATATACGGTGACAGAAGATGATTTGACTTTGGGTAGTGGGGCACACAATACAATATACAGATGATGTATCATATAATTGTATCATAGATTTGAAATCTATATAATCTTATTAACCAGTGTCACCCTAATAAATATAATAAAAAAGTAGATGATAAGTGAAATGATAATCACAGGGTGTTGTGGGAGCACATTGGATAGTCCCTGAGGCAGGCTGAAGGGAAGTCATGGAAGGTATCTTGGGGAGATGACATCTGAGCTGAATTTCAAAAAGGAGTCAAGCAAAGGTGAATGGAAGGAGGACACTCAGGCAGAGGGACAGTGCATGAGCACAGAGAGGGCGAAGATTGACAAATGGGGATGAAGTTGGTGAGATACACAGGGACCCTGGAGGGCTGTGAATGTCAGCAGTTTGTTTATTTTTGGTAGATTTAGATTATGGGAAGCCATTGAAGAATTTTGTGATTAGATCTACATTTTAGACATCTTGTTAGTTGTGAGAAAGATCCATCTGAGTGACAAATAGAGGCTGGGAAAGGCTGGTCAGGAGGTTATAACAGTCTGAGAGATGGTGAGTGGCAAGAGAATGGAGAAGACATGATTTTTGAGACATACTGAGAAGGCAGCAGCAGGCAGGAAGGACTTGGTGATTAAATATGGGAGTGAGGAGGACAGAAGTGTCCAACTGCTCAGATCCTAGTTTCCTACCTACAAATGAACCAGCTAATTACTCAGGTGAAGGTGTTTGCACGTGAATTTAGGTCTTGGCATTGAAGCCCGATTCCCTCACTTAATAGTTTGAACTCTACTTTAGTCATTTCCCAACTGAGTCTCATCTGTAAGATGAAATAATAATCAGAGTGGCTTCTCAGGGTTTTAATAATGATTACATGAAATAAAATATATAAAGGAATTTGTACAGTTGAAAGGACTGATTGCATCCAAAACATTATTGTTCAAATACTGCCCCCATAATCTTTACCAATCAAATCTTGCATTTCTCAAGATATCAACCTCCTCCAATATCAACCATAGAGAAGACTAATTCTATAAATAGTGTCCAAACACATTGGATTTGGTAGGGTAGAAGCAAGGCAAGAGAAATCACCTTTTGTTTTGTTTTAAGCAATAGTTTTCTATTCCTTTGAATGTAATAGCATTTAATTTTAAAAAGAAGCATTATATTGTACCAATATTATAGCCAGTGATTATGTTATAAATATCTGAAAGGACCTAACAGTGCTGGTCACATGGTTTGTTCTTAATAATGTTCATTTTATTCCTTCCATCCTTTTTTTTTTAGGAAGAAAAACTTCTCTTTTAGTCACTAGTTGTCTGAGCTCAAAAACATAATAATGTTGCAACAAAGGCTCAACAATGCACACAGGAAAGCAAGACCTAATGTTTCGATGTCCAACATCATCATTTTCAACTGCAGGAGATGTTTTTTTGATAAGAAAAGTGAGAGAATTTGAAACTTTTGGTTCATCTATTGGCAGTCTCAAATAATTGCCAGTTTTAGTAAGTAACTTAAAAATGTAAATGTTGTTCATTTTAAAAAAACTAATGTCTCCCTAAGGAAGTGTAAACAAGGCTTGGCAAAAGTGGGCTTTGCAAGGTGTTTTTAAAGTTGTGGCTGACATTCTAGAGGATTTACTAGACTTCAGACAAAATATTCAGGCCCTAGTGAAAATAGTTGATTGGTAGAATCTTGGAAATTGCTCAAACCTCCTCCCCCTCCATCTTACCCCAAATGGAATTGTTCACCACTTCCTAGCAGCTACACAGAAATGGTTCTCTGAGAGACACAAAACCCCGACTCTGGCTATATCTCCCCATGGTTAAGTGAGATAATACAGCATTATTAAGGGAGATATTAAAAGAAGGGAATAAAGGGTTTTGAACATCTTATGGGGCAGGAGGTTATTAACAGTTATGTTCAGAGTTGGGGGTGGGGTGATGTGATGTGTTTGTGTGATGATGGTGGGTGGGTGAGGCGAGTGATTCGGTAGAGGAGAAGTTTAATTTTGTCACTTAAGAACGGAAATGTTGTAATACCTTATAAACGGGGGATCTGTTTCAATTTGGATTCCTTCTGCCCAATGTGCTTTAAAATTCCTTCAATAGCCACAGTTCATAGCTGAGTCCAGAAACCATGTTACAAAGCAGAAAAATACCTGTCTCTGTACAGAATGAGCCTGACAAGTAGAGTGGTTAGAGAGCTGCTACATCCACAAGCTCTTGAGTTTTCAAGCTAAGAATCAGTGCAAAGTCATAACAATTCAGAATGCTAAGGTTTAGCAAATATGGGATTGAACCTGGCTGGTGTGGCTCGGGGATTGAGTGTGAACCTATGAACCAGGAGGTAAGGGTTCATTCCCGGTCAGGGTTCCATTCCCAGTCAGGGCACATGTCTGGAGTGCAGGCTCCATCCCTTTTAGGGGACATGCAGGAAGCAGCGCATCAGTGATTTTCTCTCACCATTGATGTTTATCTCTCTCTCTCTCCCTCTTCCTTCCTTTCTAAAATTAATTAAAAAAATTTTTTTTAAATGGGACTGAAACTAGATGTGTGTACTGTGGCCGAGAGAGCAATGAGAACATGTACAGAATATCAAACTCACTCAGCACAGAACAGACAAATCCAATGAATATGGAGAAACCACAGCAACCTAGAGATGTACTTATGAACATGTGAGAATAATTTCTCCCCTAGATTATTTCATTCATTATTAGATTATTCATTCATTAGATTATTTAGTTAGATTATTACATTAGTTAGATTATTTCATTCATTGCTCATTTGTTTTGTAGCACTCAACCTCTACTTTTGTTTAAGAAAAGTCCAAAGATTCTCTCTCCTTTGACCCTTCCCCCCAACACCCCCAGCTAGAATCTTCCCCTCTGGCCAAGTGCTCTTTTTTCAGTTCCCCTACATGTTCTGGTCCTCTTCAGCCATCCTGGCCTTGAGACCTTGCCTTTCTCTACAGTCCTAAAGCACATGAAGCAAATTTTTACAATATTTGCAAGACCCACTTGCCGCTCAACCACCCTGGTCTGGTTACTTGTCTTTTTATCTCTACAGCTCAACAGATTATTAGAGACCACGTGTGCCATCTTTTGTTTATTCCCCCTTCCCTCTCCTTCCTCACCTCCACTGAGCCACCTCTTAGGTTTCAAGTGTCTTGCACTTTCTTTAACCACTTACTGTTGGTAACAGCCATCGTGCCTTTGTGCCTGTGGTCAGATTGCTCTCTTGCAGAGATGTTTTAAAAGTGGGGTATGAGGCAAAAACAAAAAAATTCAGGCAATGAAAATTACACTGGATAATTCCCTCAGTGCAAACCAAATGACTAAATAGCATAGTCTAACTCAGAAACACTTTTTTTTTTCTTGCAAAAAGTTTTATTCTTTCATTTGGTCCAATGCGTGGGAGAGGTCTCCAGGGTGGTTAAAAGGCAGCAGTTTCGGGTCAAGGCTCAGGTAAAAGCCAGACACCAGGGGATGCAGAGGGGCCCCTCAAAGGCCTCTGGGCTCCAAAGGCTGCTAGTCGTGCTGGAGGTGAGCCTCGCCCAGCCCAGCCTGGGGGCCGGCAGCCTGCGGAGGGGAGCCAGGTGTGGCCCCTCTGCGTGATGAGCTTCACCTCCTCACCAGGAAGTGGCTCTCCCGGAAGTCACGGAGCTGAGGGGCTGGGGGTAGAATCGGGGCCTGCAGCTCCCACAGGGCCTGGTCGGGTTCCTCTCCGAGGCCCTGGCGGCTGCCATGGCGTCCTGAGTTTTACCCACTCATCTTGGGGAGGCTCAGCACGTCCTGGAGAGGACGCGGCCACCGCGCTGGTTTTGCAACTTTAAGAGCCGCTCAGTGCCCTCGCTTCTTCTCCGCCAACCCTCGGAGGGAATGGGGGGCGCCCTGGAGACCCACATCGTCCTGTTCCAAAAAGAAGCCCAGAGAGAGGTAGGTGGGAGCCTGCAGGTGCAGGCCAGGCGGGTGACGGCTGAGGTGGTTCTGAAGGTGGTGACTGCAAATGAGGTTGGAGAGGGGTGGGAGGCTGGAAGAAGGGGCGTCCCTGAGTCTGTTCCGTCCAAATACTGTTGAGATAAGAGACAGATGCAGGACAGCCGAAGGCACTGCATTAGCAACAAGAGGGATTATGTCCTTTGAAAAGAATGATGGGTTGCTGGCACCATTTCAATTCTGGTCTTACTTATTGTCTTATTGGTTGAATCCCAATGATTCTTATCATCTAAATGCCCTAAAGATGATACTCCACCATTTAAAAGAACTCTTTCCATTTTCCTGGCTTTCCAAATCTCACTTCCTTCTTGAAGCTTCCACAGATGTTCCCCAGGGAGCCCTTCCCTTTCTGAATTTCTCTAGGCTTCTATAGAACATCCTTTTGGCCTTGGGAGGTACCAGTGTGGTGCTTGTCAGAGCAACTCACTCTTGCAGCATGCACGCTAGAGGGGTTTGAAACCTGGCCCTACTGTCCGCCAGCTGTGTGACCTTGTACAACTTACTTTAACTCCCAAGACGACCCCAGCTTCCTCATCTGTAAAATGGGGATCGTCATTATGGTCTCTACCTCACAGGATTCTTATAAATATTACACGAGTTTATATTTTTAAAGTGTTTAAAGCAGTGCGTGGCCCAAAGTAAGCAGTGTGTGTGTGCATGCGCACACGAGTTTAAATTAACATCCCTCACCTGATATTGTGTTCCCATCCAACATCACTAACAAAGGAAGAAGGAATTAGTACACGAGCTTACTATTCACTGAGACATGTGAAGGGGCTCTTCTCTGCTCTCAGAAATAGAAATCCTGGTCCTTTTAATCAAAATGAATAGTTTTCAACCTCACGGACTCTACACTGTGGGGTATGAAGGTCAGTTATGAGGTTTATCCCATTACTGCTAATTGTGGTTAAAGTACTGACATCTTAACTAATAAAAGTGAAAT
The DNA here is from genome assembly GCA_004026665.1 of Murina feae. Lineage (NCBI taxonomy): Eukaryota > Metazoa > Chordata > Mammalia > Chiroptera > Vespertilionidae > Murina > Murina feae. The sequence continues at coordinate 9,369 of PVJC01021038.1, read as the reverse complement.
ATTAAAATTAACCGTTTCTCTGGGATGGGGTTAGCCACGCCCACCAGCCAATCAGAGCTGCTGTATGCAAATTAGCCCAGCCAAGATGGTGGAGGCCGCAGCCCCGGTGTGCAGCTTCTCCAGGGCTGCAGCCTCCACCATCTTGGGAGCCTCCCGTCTGGGAAGGCATCCAGCGCCTTGGGCCTGCGGATGCCTTCCCAGGCGGGAGCCTGGGGTCGGGGAGGAGGGGACCATGCAGCTGAACCCCGCGGCCCCCGCCCGGGAGGCCCGTGGGGATCCGGCCGGCGCCGCCGCAGCCTCGGCTTCCCCGGGCGGGAGCCTTCTGGGGCGCGGGGACGAGGCGGGTGGCCCGTAGGGTCAGTGGGAGCTGTGGCCGGCCTGAAAACTGCCCTCACGCCCTCAACCAGGCTTGCTACACCCCCTGGGGTGAGGGTCTCCACTGGGGAGCTTGGCCAGCTTGCAAACAGACATTGGCCCCTCACCCAGGCTGGCCAGGCACACCAGCAGGTGGACATCCCCAGAGGGGTCCCAGACCGGGAGAGGGCACAGGCCGGGCTGAGGGACCCCCCCCGCCCCCAGTGCACAAATTTTTGTGCACCGGGCACCTAGTTTTAATATAAATATAAGGTCGAATTCTCAAGCACTGCCTTGATTGGGCATGAAAAAAAGGGCAAGTTTGCAGAAAATGAATTGGCAACTTGGGAATCCCTAAGGTGTTTCCCATAAAGCAGATCTCTGGTGACATGTTGGGCAAATGCTACAAGAGACCCACTTGTGTAAGCCATGCAATCCTCAGCCCTTACTTAGTAGCTCCTTAAAATGTCCCTTGGGTGTTTCATTTCTTCAGATTTGGGTTTTTGTAATAAAAATTATAATGTCCTTAAGATCAAAAGGCTGTGACTTATGAGTCCTTGCAACCCCTGGCATGGCTGGGAATACTGCGTAGATCAATAAACCCTCACTGCCTGAGCCATTTTGGCTCAGTGGCTTGAGTATCTGTCTGTGGACTGAAGGGTTTGATTCTGGTCAAGAACACGTACCTCAGTTGCAGGCTTGATCCCCGGCCCTGGTCAGGGTGTGTGTGGGAGGCAACCAATCGATATGTCTGTCTCACATTGATGTTTCTCTCACTCTGTATCTCCCCTTCTTCCACTTTCTAAAAACCAATGGAACATATCCTTGGGTGAGGATTAAAAATACATAAATAGCCCTGACCAGTTTGACTCAGTGGATAGAGCGTCGGCCTGGGCACTGAAAGGTCCCAGATTCGATTCTGGTCAAGGGCATGTACCTTGGTTGCGGGCACATCCCCAGTAGGGGGTGTGCAGGAGGCAGCTGATTGATGTTTCTCTCTTGTCAATGAGAGAGAAGGGGCTCTTCTCTGCTCTCAGAAATAGAAATCCTGGTCCTTTTAATAAAAATGAATAGTTTTCAACCTCATGGACTCTACACTGTGTTTCTAACTCTCTATCCCTCTCCCTTCCTCTCTGTAAAAAATCAATAAAATATATTTAAAAAATACATAAATAAACCCTCACTGGTAGGTTTATTGTCAAGATGGGTAGGACAAAGTAATGCCAAACCACAGTTGGAGAAAACCTACAAATGATAAAACTCCCCACAAGTCCTAACCCACTTCTTCACTGTTGCAACTCTGAGGAACACTGATTCCATCCCAGTTCCTCTCATTCCATAATGAAAGGTGGTAAGAACCAGGAAGTGAGGGGGGTGTAATTATGCTAAGTAAAATAAGTCGGATGGAGAAAGACAAATTCTGTATGATCCCACTTATATGTGGAACCTAAAGAAACAACAACAGACTCATAGAAACAGAAAATAGTGGTTACCAGGAACTGGTGGTGGGGATGGGGAAATGGGAAAATGTTGGTCAAAGAGTATGAACTTTGGGGGATCTAATGTCCAAAATGGTTAATAATACTGTATTATATACTTCAAAGCTGCCAAGAGAGCACAACTTACATGTCCGTAGGTAATGCTCTAGTGGCAATGGTTTTACAATATCTAAGTGAATCAAATTAATACACTGTACACCTTAAACTTAAACAATGGTGTATGTCAAGTAGATCTCAATAAAGCTGAGGAAAAAAGATGTGAGGGACCAGTTTATAGGGTTATTGGGTGTTGACTCCTGTTAGGGGAGAGCTCTGTTTGCAGATCTATTTCGAGTTCAGAGAGAGTGGCTTTTATGGCATCAGTCAGCACCAGGGGGCAGAAGAGGAAGTGGCATGACTGGAAGCAAGGCAAACTCAAAAGGACTGTGTGAATAAATGACACAGTCCTTGGCACCTAATAGGTAGGCTATACATGTTACTTAAGTCTGAAAGTTTTAATGTCCTTTAAAATGATTTCTTAATTACAGAAGTCCATGTTCAATGTAGAAAAGTTTAAAAATACAGAGAAGCCATTGTTATTTCGTGAATCTCACCATAAAAAAAAATAAGCACTGTTAAAATTTTGGTAGAGCATATTCTATTCCCTATGTGTGCATACCCTTACCCCCAAGTGGGATTTTATTATTTTATTTTTCTCATAACTTAAATTGGTAATATCCACATTTTAAGCTCAACATATGATCATGAGTAGAGGAGAAAACTTTACCCAGTGTTCTAATTTTGGCTCTGATGTAACCAGCCCCTGGCAAGCAGCACAGCCTCTCTGAGTTTTAGATTCCTCATCTGTGAAATAAAGACTTTGAAGCCAATGCTGCCTAAGGCACCTTCCACCTCCATCATTCTAATTGCTGATGAGTAATTAAGGGAAGGCGGTGTGGTACAGTGGTTGTTGCTCTGGCATCGGCTAGATTTTAATCCAAGCTCTACTTGTGAGGTTGTGGGCAGATCTTAACCTTTAAATGACTTACTGTCGTTCCTCTAAAATGGGACTAATAATAGCCCTAGCTGGTTTGACTTAGTGGATAGAGTGATGGCCTATGGACTGAAGGGTCCCAGGTTGGATTCCAGTCAAGGGCACATGCTGGGGTGGCATGCTCGATCCCTAGTAGGAGGCGTGCAGGAGGCATCCGGTCAATGATTCTCCCTCTCCCTTCTTCTCTGGAATCAATAAAAATATATTTAAAAAATAAATAAAATGGGACCAATCATGATACACACCACCTAGGGTTGTGAAAATTAAAAAGATAAGACATAAAACCCTTAGAGCTGTGTTCGACACACAATAAAGGCTCAACAAGCATTTATCATTAGCTCTTCTCGGTACCTTAGCTCAGGTTCTGGCCTCCTGTGGGAACAGTGAAAATTAATACCAAGGAATAGAGGACCGGCCAGAGCTGATGTGGGTTGAATACCTGTGCAGGGCACTGTGCTGAGTGTTCTCAGCCGCACAGTCGTCAGTGATCCTCCGAACAGCCTTACTATCTACCTGCATGTACAGGTGTGAAAATCGAGTCTAACCATGCCTGGATTTGTGTAGCCGGTGAGCGTCAAACCCGAAGGATACGTGCTTTCGGCCAGCTTTGATTGGGCGGAGGGGCCAGTGAATTGCTCTAGTGGGATATTTCATTTCACAACTCAAGCCCCAGCATTTTAGCATCTTCCCCAGTGACACTCAGCAGGTATTTCTTTTTCTTCATTCAAATCTCGCCACTTTAACAATTCCACTGTTTGACAGTTACTTAAAAGACACAAGGAATTTTGTATTTTTTAACTGACCCCTGGATATTTACGTTAATAGAGGATGTGAGTTTTATAAAAAATAATTCGTCCTCGTCTTAGAAATATAATTTTATGGTTGTAGCTGATGGTCTAAAAACTCCCCAAACCAAACCAAACCAAAACAAAACAAAGAAAAAACAAAACAAAACTCCCCAAACCAAACAAAATAACAAAACCTCAGTGAAAGAAACTGGTTCGCAGAGTCATGAAACTGAAGAGTGTGATATTTTAACATGTTGGTTTCCACATCCCTGCCGAAGGAAGGACGGCAAAACGGAGTTGAGGGATTTGGGTTGGCCACCATTTCATTTCTGGCTTTAGTGCTCTCTTCCGGGGAGAAAAACTGAAGACTAGATCGCAATGCCCAGTGCCTTCTCATTCAAATGCCACCTCACTTCTTCTATGGGGCTGGCGGGCGTGATTAGGACGTCTGTTAGAGAATGGTTCATTCCTGGCAGCCTGCAGTCTACCGCGGGGTGCGGTTATGGATTCCCCCTAACCAAAATGTATGCATCCAACTTCTTGCTCTGGCCGAGGTGCAGGAGAAGATGCAAGAATGCACCTAGCAATGAACAAGATGAACGCTTCCAATACTATATGCCCGGGGCAAGAGCCACAGCTTTCTGTGCTCAGATTTAACTGCGCACAGACGCCTCGAGACTCTCAAGGCATTTCCTTCCCAGCAGCGGGGCTGAGCTGGCGCCCGGCCCGGGGGAGGTTGGTGGCTTCTCGCTGGGCCAGCCCTCCCTTCCCCCCTCCGCGGGAGCTCACTCTGTCCGTCCGGCGGTGCGCACGCTGCAGGAGTCCAGCACCACGGCGGTCACGTACTCGGCAGAGGGCTCGCGCCCCAGCTGGGAGCTGGTTGGTCCCGGGATCGGGCCACGTGGTCCGGAGCAGATAAGGGGCCTCTCGGAAGCCGCACCCGCAATCCACTGGAGCGACTGCCCAGCTGGGACGGCTGGGAGCGGGCGCGACCTTGCGCAGGCAGCCAGTACCGGCTTCTCTCCGTCCGACGCCGCTTCTGTGCCTCATGAGCTGCACCAGGTAGGTTCGCTGCAGACCTCCGCCCCAGAGCACAGGGGTGCGGGCGGCTGCGCTTCCCTCGGGTCCGCTCTGCAAATGCAGACCCCACCGGAGGGCACGTAGAATCATTGCTGAGTGGCATCGAGCAGGGGGAGGCCTCGGAGGCGTGGAGATTGGCTCGGTGCTTCTTACGCGGAGCTGATTTCGGTAACCCTAATCTTGAGCCATAAACTGTCTCAAGGAGAGTCTGCTCTAGTTCTGATTCCCTTATGGATTACCACTGTCATCTCTTGGTGCCGCTCGAACGCCCCAAGGACTCCTAAGCGAGGGAATGGCGCTCTGACGTCGCTGGTTGGGGAGTTCAGCTTGGGGAGAAAAGTACAGGACCATATTTGCATTCATTCGTCGTCCTCCACGCTTCGTATCACGGGTTGTCACAGCAAACACAGCGGCCGAGTTTGAGCAAGTGATGATTTTTGAACCCTTGGCCAGGATTTAAAATTTCGGGGAAATGGCTAAGTTTTAAAACTGCCTTTCTATAACTGCAAAAAGTAAAAAATACAAAACAAATCCTCAAAGCAACCTCCCCACAAAGCCATCTTAAATGGCTTTCCCAGACACATTTAGCAGACTTCTCTAAAAATCCTTCCTGTTAAGGATTATTAGACTCACAAATATAGCTTTAGCTTTTGTTTTTTTTTCTGTTGTTCTAAGTTTGTAGGTCTTCCAGAAAAATCCCAGGACCGATAAAATAAATTCTGTGGAGGTCCTTTTACTATCCGTTTTGGGATAATGACCTACTTAGAGCTGCTATCAAGAGTTATTGAGAAATGCCATATACAGTATACATACACCTCTTATCTGCAAGGCTAGGATAGGGAAGAAAACCCATGTGCTTGGCAATACATACTGAGGGCTAAGGGCCAGGGAAAAACATCCTACTTGATGGGAACTTCTTAATTTAATATTGCTGAGCATAGTTTTGTTTAAATTTTAAAATAGCTTTATTATCTTTCTAGTTAAAAATATCTATTGCCCAAACATTAGAAAATGCCTCAAAAGTACAAAGACAAAAAGCAGATCACCTACAATCCTATCACCCAGAGATAATTAACTTGTTGGTATATTTCCTATTAACTTCTTTGATATTTATATGTTCACATATATATATGTCTAGGTATGCACAATATATATTAAAATAGTTCAGTTTTCAGGTTATCAGCTTTTTCCACTTAAATGTGTCTTTCCATACGTGTCTTTATATATGAAACATAGATTGTGTGAAGTTTTTAGTGCATGCTTTGCTGGGCTGCATTTCAGTCACTTATGAGGAAGAGCATGATAATCCAAGTGCAGAGATATTTCTCTGACTTCTCTCACTCCTTTCCGCCTTCTCACTCTCAAAACGGTTCTATAAGAACGTTTTTCCCCCCAAGTGTGTTACCTTTTCAGAGTTGTATAATCAATTTAATAGCAAAATCAGGAAAGCAGCCAGAGGAAGCACAGAGTCTTATGGCTCCAGAACCTGTCTGTCATTAACATCACCGTAAGAACATATGTAACTCTTTGTCCCCAACCCCAGAGATTCTGCCTTCGTGACTCTAAGTCCCAGGGTTCTGCATTAAAGAAAAAGAAGGAAAACCAACTCCTTGGGCCATTGTGACCAGATAGGTTTGAAAAGCACTGGCCCAGAACAGAGCCCGTGGTTTTTAAAGCTGCATTAAAGATTACCCCGTCCAGCCCTTTTACGTCTCAGTTGGGAAATCTGAGACTCCCCAAGTGTTTTAAGCAGTTAACCAATGGCCTTGTGGCCAATGAATGGGAGAATCAAACACGAACACAGATCTGATCATAATACTGTTTTTTTTTTAAATACATATGATAGCACCTCCATGATACTGTGCAGGCAATAATTCAGCTAATACAAAATAGTATGTGTGTATCTGGCAGCAGGGGAAGAGTATTCTAGATCCAGGTGACAACTACCTTTCTTCTTATATTCCAGAATGATCCAGGTTTTAGATCCACGGCCTTTGACAAGTTCAGTCGTGCCAGTGGATGTGGCCATGAGGCTCTGCTTGGCTCATTCCCCACCTCTGAAGAATTTCCTGGGCCCATATGATGGCCTCCAACGAAGAAATTTTGTCAACAAATTAAAGCCCCTGAAACCGTGTCTCAATATAAAACAGGAAGCCAAATCACAGAATGACTGGAAGAGTCCACACAACCAAGCCAAGAAACGAGTTGTGTTTGCAGATTCCAAGGGCCTCTCCCTCACCGCCATCCATGTCTTCTCTGATCTCCCAGAAGAACCAGCGTGGGACCTCCAGTTTGATCTCTTGGACCTTAATGATCTGTCCTCTGGCTTGAAGCTCCATGAGGAGAAAAACTTGATTTTAGACTTCCCTCAGCCTTCAATCGATTACTTGAGTTTTCGGAGCCACTTCCAGAAGAATTTTGTGTGTCTGGAGAACTGCTCTCTTCAAGAGCGAACAGTGACTGGGACTGTGAAGGTAAAAAATATGAGCTTCGAGAAGAAGGTCCAGATCCGTATTACTTTTGATACTTGGAAAAACTACACCAATGTGGACTGTGTCTACATGAAAAATGTGTATGGAGGCTCAGATAGTGACACCTTCTCGTTTGCCATTGACTTACCCTCTGTCATTCCAACTGAAGAAAAAATTGAGTTCTGCATCTCTTACCAGGCTAATGGGCAGGTCTTCTGGGACAACAATGAGGGTCAGAATTATAGAATTGTTCATGTGCAATGGAAACCTGATGGCGTTCAGACACAGATGGCATCCCAGAACTGTGCCTTCTACCAGGTGCCCCCCAAGACTGAGCTAGAGTCAACAATCTTTGGCAGTCCGAGGCTGGCCAGTGGGTTCTTCCCAGAATGGCAGAGCTGGGGGAGAATGGAGAACTTGGCCTCTTATCGATGAATTAAGCAACCTAGTAAATGGTCTGGACCTGTCATATTCCCCATGTACTTCTAGGTCTATAATATAATGCTCAATATTAGGAAGTCTTCGCTACTTTCCTTCAGTAGGTTTAAGTTTGAGCTTTGAGACCTGGCTACAAAAAAAGATAGCCACTTGGAGAATTTAGGGTTGGGGTCTATATGGATGATGCTGTCCAATTTTGCAGTGGAGGATCAAGGAATAGCCCAGAACCCCTTTTTTATTAAAGTAATATTTTTCAGTGCCATTTCTCCTTCCCTCTCAATTCACTAGCTTTCACATTGGGCAAGGGAAGGTTGCAGAAGGACAGTTGATGGTGAAGGAAAGCTGTGTTAATGGTGCGAGGAACGTCTGGTAAAGTGTTCACAAAGGACTCTGTAGCTCGAGTCAGAGTAGGAGTGGGAGGTCTGATACTTAAACTGTTGGTGAGAAATGTAAGATTACTTTGTGTTTTTAAGTTGGTTCTAGAGTTCTCTCCTGGGGGAGTAATTTGTAGAAGGGAGAAAAAGATCCAGTCTATGTGTTTTTGTGGAGAAGAACCAAACAAGCTTTAGGGGTGTTGGGTGGGATTGAAGAAAGGTGAATTCTAACTCTGGAGAATCAAGATTTTAAGTGAAGCCTTTCTATTTAGACATGATTGATCAAAACCCATGATTTGGGGAAAGTTCAGGCAAATTTGGTTTTGCAGTTGTAATGTTATAAATGACCTTGTTTGTGATCAAAGCATCATGCTTGGGTTCTCAGTAGAGAATGCTGCTTAACCAAAAAAACCATGCCATCACCAGTGGGTAACAACTTGTAGGGACTCTGTCATGTCAAAGGTAGCTCTTTGCAAGTGCCTTGATTAAACCAGAATATTGTAGTTACTTAACCCAAATATCTGAAGGGTCATCTGATAACTCACGAGTGCTTGGCCTCATAAACAGGTCCACTCTGTATACTGGCATTCCTCCTGCAATACTGTTGTGTCTTCGAGAGTGTTGTCAGTGTATACAACTCACATCCTTCATATTGAAGGTGACTTATGTTTCCACTACACTTTTTCGATGTGATGTTGGAAGTGAGGACTGACACTGATTCTCAATTCAAGAATCCAGTACCTTGCACATAAAAGTAGCATTCTTTTTCTTGCCTGTATTCGTCTTGTTGTTTTAAGTCTTTGTACCAATTTCTGTGACGTCAAAATATATTTTTTAAGTGAATGTGAATTGTTTTGCATGTGTTGTAATATATTCGTTTTGAGATATGCATAAATCCATCCTGTAAGATCTCAAGGACAGTAGTCCCTAAATGTTTGCTTCCATCCCTTGTGCGTGTCCATTGCTAGGTAGAGAATGTAGTTAATTTTAACCCGTGTGATCTGCCATGCTGAAAAGTGCTATTGGGATAACTCTGCTGTGACAGTATTTCAAGTTTGGTTAGCACCCACAATTTTTCTACTCTAAATGTTTCACTCTCATATAGCTATCTTAATGAACTTCTCACGTTAAGAATAAAAGTGTTTGATATATGATCAAAGTATGTTTTCTTTGTCAATGTCATAGTTAAGTAAGAACTCATGAACTGAAATTCTCCTGTTTAGTTTAAGGAGAACTGAGCGAGGTTAGTTTGGGTCACCTGAGGGTATTCACAAGTCCCCGGGCTTGTTGGGAGTGACTTCCTACTACCTGATCTTTGGGGCTGGGGTCCGG
>PVJC01021037.1:6415-28718 GCA_004026665.1 Murina feae | reverse complement strand
TTTTGTCAAACTGTGACCTCAGAATAGGCAACAGAGAGCTCTTTCCTCCAGGGGATAGTCCTTCAGCTATTGGGAATACCCCCCAAGTCAGGAATCTACTGCATTATAACAGGTTTGAATGTAAGACCCAAAAGAAGCTCATGGATCCTTGTGATTCATGAATCAGCCTAATTTTGACTCCAGGCTGCTATTCCACTGGACTGGTAGGAAGGTGACGGTGAATCATTCTAGCAGCCTTGTGTCCCCACCCAACCATGCTTCCTCACTGCACCAGTTCCAGAGCTCTGGGAGGCCTTTCTGAGTCCTGAATCATCTCTCCACTCCAGTTACTGCTTATCTGCCCCTTGCCTGTGTCAGCACAACCCTGTCAGGTCTGGCAGCTTCTGGCAGTTTCCCTGACACATTGAGGATACTAGGATCTTTGACAAAACTTTGAAACCCAGTGCCTAGGGCTCTGCTCTTCCAGATGAACCCTATATCTCCAGTCTGGAGTCTTGCTGCTTCTCAGGGTGCTGACTTGGAGCAAAGTCTGTTCCCCCCCTTCTAGACCTGCAGGCCTCCTTTTTCCTACCACCTCCAAGTCATCTCTGGTCTGGGTGGAAGTTCTTTCCTCTTGTTCTCTCACCATACACTTCACGTTTGTTAAATCCATCACTTGAAAAACATGTTTCTCTTTGCTCTGGGGGAAGGGAGGGACTTACTTTGCCAGAGATGAGGAAAGATATTTGCATTTAACTTTCTAGTGCCTCAAAGGAAAGGAAGAAAAACAAAACCAGGTAAGACTATGCATTTAAATAGAGTGAATATTTACATCCTGCCACGTGTTGGGAGAGAGGAGGTTGGCAAGTTTGAGGAAGAATGCAGTCCCCTGAGTGACTGGATGAATGAAACAATTTGTGGGGCAGGTGATGGGGATGATGTTCAGAAAGGGTGACAGAGGAAGGGCGCTGGGCACTGGTGGTTGTGTAGGTAAAACCCTAACCTCCCTCCTGTGCTTTTGCTTTACTCTCACACTGACACCACACTTGCAACACTTGTGGTGCCAGACGTGTGTGTGTGTGCGTGCATGTGTGTGTGATTTTTCCACAACAAACAAATCTCTGCAACACCTGCTGGGTATCCTACAATTTAACTCAATTGTGACACTATCTACTTGGAAATAGTATCAGATCTCACATTAAGGGCTCAGTTCCAGGAGATTTTAGATGCCAAGTACAAAGAATAAGTCCCCAGGTTACCCTCACTTTTTGTCAAACTTGACTACAAATCAGAAGTTCCCATGATCCTTCTCCTTGGATTACGCCATTTGCTAGAACAGCTCACAGAACTTAAGGAAACACATTCACCAGTTTATTAAAGGATATGATAAAGGATACAGATGAACAGCCAAATAAAGGGGTATGTAGGGTGAGGTCTGGGAAGATTCAAGCTTCTATCCCTGTAGAGCTGGGGTGCATTACCACTTGCCACATGGAAGCGTTCAATCCAGAACCTCTCCAAACCCTTACCTTAGGGATTGTGAGGGATGCTTCATCAAATAGGCATGATTGATCATTATCTCTATTTTTGGCCCTTTTCCCTTTTCTTTCTTTCTTTTTTTTTAAAAATATTTTTATTGACTTTACAGAGAGGGAGAGGGGTAGAAACATCTATGAGAGAGAGAGAGACATCGATCAGCTGCCTCCTGCATGCCCCCTACTGGGGATTGAGCCTGCAACCAAGGTACATGCCCTTGACAGGAATCGAACCTGGGACTTTTCTATCTACAGGCTGACGCTCTACTCACTGAGCCAAACCGGCTAGGGCCCTTCTCCCGATCCCTGCAGGCCAAGCTGACATGCACTAGGCCTCTAGTATTCTACATAATATTGGAGGTTCAGGCCAATGTAATAAGATAGGGAAGAACACTAAGAAATAGCAGAATTGGATGTAAACAGATAACATTTTCATTTGCAAGTGTTATGACTTAAATAGATTAAAGAAAATCAATAGTCTTAGAATAAGAAAATTCAAGCATTTGCTAATTATAAAATCAATATAAAAATTCAAGAATTTGCTGATTATAAAATCAATATACAAGAATTAGTAGCATTTCTCAATACCAGCAAATAATAAGATCAAGAAGATAATAGGTAATAAGATACCTTTCAACAGAACCAACAAAACTATAAAATATCAAGGATTTAATAGACAAAATTTCATAAGACCATTACAGAAGAACATTTTAAAACTGTACCAAAAACAGAGAAAGCTGAATTAATAGTGAGATAAACCATCTTTGAACAAGAATGTAATATCTAAAGATAACAATTCCCCCTCGATTTAATGCAATTTTAAGCAAAGTCACAGCTACCTCTGGGGAAATCCTGCCTCCCTCATACTTTGTATGAACCCTCCATTGAGTGAGTCATGGTAGAAGGCAGGGCCCTTACCTCCATCTCTGGGAGCGGAAGAAGGGCCAGACACTCCTCTTGCTCAAGTTAGTACACGAGAATATGATCTTAACTTGGACATAAGTTCTCTTTCCCGTGACTCTGAATCTTGAATGAGTGGTCATACAGTGATGCAGGGAGAATTCAGAAGGCTTTTCTGTGGCAGCATTCATGGTGGCAGCCGCCCAGGCACCATGTAACCTTGCCTTTCATTCTGCTATTAGGAGTTCCTTGATCATTTTTTGAGCCTGTTTCTTTAGGATACTTGAAGAGAGCTCCTATGAGTGCTCGATCTTCTCCAATCAATTTACCTCTGCATTAAATTAGAAATAACTAGTTTCTTTTCTTGCAATCCAGAACTTGGAACTGGGAACCTTGACAAAATGATTCTTAAATTTATGTGGAAGAATACAAGTCTAGGAGCAATAAAGACCAGGCGTCAGCCAACCTTTTCTGTAAAAGGCCTAAGCATTTTAGGCTTTGGTGGCTGGCTGTAACTACTCAACTCTGTTGTTATAGGGCTCAAAAGCAGCCATAGATGGTATGTAAGCAAATGGGCATGGTTATGTTCCAATAAAACTTTATTTACAAAAATAGTCAGAGGACAGGGTTTGGCCTATGGGCTGTAATTCCCTGGTCCCTGATTAAGACAATTATGAGTAAGAAAATTAAAGAGGAGACAGACTCAATCTACTAGATACTCAGACATATCACGTAGGCATAGTAGGTAAAACAATGTGGTACTGTTATAGGAACATACGATGGGCCAAGAACCCAGAAAGAGGCATATGAGCATTTGCATTATTGAAACATTTTGTAGAAAAAAATTGGTCCGTTACATGGAAAAAAATCAATTAGATTCCTACCTCAGGCAAAATTCAAAAATACACCCCCAAATATAAAAGGAAGTAAAGAGCTAAATATTAAAGTTTAAATTTCTAGGAGAAAATATAGAATATCTGTAGGACTTTGGGGAGGAAGAATTATGGTTGTTAGGCCAATATTAAACTATTTTGCATTCTCAGAGGACACATCAGCCGGGAAAGCAAGTTAGCCTGGAGCCGAAATTGGCATGCAGAGCATCATTGCAAGATCCAAGGACTGTCCATGTCCTGGGTGGCCAAACAATTGTCAGGGCTGTGGAAAGAAAGGAAGGCCAGGCTGAGCAGGGAATAAGTGGTCTTTGTGTTGACAACAATGATGGGAACACTGAAGGGCCAGAATGTGGAGCCAAAAAGCAGTCCGAGGCTCTGCCTGGTGTTTCTATAAACAATATCACTAGTGACCAAGTCTAGACACGGAGTTGTGTATCCTGTGTTTGGTAGATAACCTTGATGTTATCTTATTGTGAAGGTAGTGAAAAAGACTGGAAACATGAGCATGGCTTCAAATCCAGCTGCCCTCACATACAAGCTGTGAGAATTTCTTCTTTAATAAAATAGATGAAATAATGCGCACGTTCCAGGACCGTGCTAATGGTTAGAATGCAAGTGTATAGGGTGGACTTACAATGGTTACTGATTCTTTGTCATGTTATCCCATAGAGACAGGGAGTTTATTCTTCTTCACTTTGAATCTGGCTGACTGGCACTGTGGCTGCGTTAATCAACTGAGCTTGGAAGAAGTGATACTTCTGCTTCTTCCTTCTTGGAAACGGTAGGTCTGGGGATTCAGCCACAGCGTAAAGAAGAGAACATTTGACGCGTGGGAGGGGTCCCAGCTCTCCAGGCATCCATGCCAAGGCACCAGGCATGTGAGTAAAGTTACCCTGACATTCCAGCCCAGCCACCAGCTGACGGGAGGCTTATGAGAGACCCCAAACAAGACCAACAGAAGAACCACCTAGTCAACCCACAGAATTGACTGGTAAGAAAGTTGCAGTGGTTTCAAGACAGCAAGTTTTGTTTATTTGCTGTGTAGCCATAGGCAACCAAAGAGTGCATGAAGCAACCATCAGAGTGCTTAGAATATAGAGTATTCTAAGCAATTATTCCAAACGTTTATACTAGCAGTTATTATCCCAGTGAGCCTAACATATGGAAAAATCATTCAGGAAAAAGTCAATTTCTAGTCAATGCTTTTCCAGGCTTCTAATTTATACATCTGTTAGTTAATTCCTTTATTCTGCAAATATTAAATGGGTGCCTACTCCATGTTACATAAACTTCTAGGTACAAAACAGGTAAATTTCCCGTTTAGAAATAATTAAGGTTATACCCTCTAGTCTAGTCTAGCCAGAATATTAGGGTTTAACTAAAAAAGGCTAATTGTTTGCTATGAACATAAAAGGAAATCTCTTCTTAGCAAGTTACAATGAGCATCTTTCTGAGTATTAATCCTAAACAAGCTGAATAGAAATCATTTAGCTATTTGAAAATTAAATTAGCCTCTATCTTACCTATTCTTCTTGATTTATACCATCATCTTCTAGAGTATATCTGAAACAACAGTTTTAATTGATCAAGTGAACTCTAATGTTAATTCATTCAATAATTCAACAAATATTTATTAGGCAACTTTTATGTGCCAGTGACTGTGCTAATCATTGTTTCTAACTTTGAACAATTCAGACATAGACTTTCCATTTTCTGTTAAGAACTCTACTTTTTATAATAATATCACAGTAGAGGAGAAGCTTTTTTTTAAAAAAAGTATTAGATCAATCATGTTTTCTATACCAGAACACAATTCAATTAAGAGGTTGCAATCTACTTACTCTGAGGTAGATTCTTCCCTGAATATGATCTAGTTATAGGTGACTGAGAAAATATAATTAGGCATTAAGTTTGAACAGAATTTCAATTCATTATTTAAGGTTCCCAAACTTTTCTAATATAGTTATTTGTTTTTATTCAGGACTAGGTGAATTAACTAATTTGAGAGGCAAAGAAAGAAGACTCTCAAATGCATTTGTATGATGCCAAGGTAGTTCACAAGCTTTCTTTTTAAGTAAATGTTTAGCCCATACATATGTACACCCCCCAGAACTTGATAATCACCAAGGAGATGAGTCCACCCTTACTTTGTAATCCAGGAGAATCACAGGTTCTTGGTCCTACAGTCTGTAACCCTAGGAAAATTCTCAGCAAAAGATAACATTTGGAGGAAAGTATTATTCCTTCAAGTTTAACACACTAACCTTTGTTAATCATAAGGCTGAGTTTCCTCCTCACCAATCAAAGTTGCAACAGCTGATCACAGCTGACCCTTAGCTGGAAGGCAGGCCAGAGTGCAATTTCCCATCCTCTTTCCTCACTAGTAATCGAGTTACTCTTTCACACACTAGAATGATCAATGAATAAGGTGGCAGGACTCATGATGCATGACAGCTTTTTATTCTTGCAGAAATTATAAAATTTACTCCCAAAATAACAGCTGTGGTTACCAGGGTCACGGTTTATAATTCCACCTGCCACCTGAACAGTAAAGCACTAACTCTGAATTCCCGTTTTGTTGGTTGAGGCATTGACTTCTGGGCTCGTGATGGCAAAGAAGGTGCAAACTAGAACTTATTTTTGTTGATCCAAATAACAGTTTTATTATAGCAACTATATGTTCAGTTAGAATGAATGAATGTATGTCCTCTAGTTTAAATGTAGATTTTTTTTTAAGAGAAAGGGTGACCCCCTGTGGCGGTTTTAAAGCATGACTGGAAAACCTTCGGAACTTCTTGTATCCAGGTGATGGAGTAGCCCCCCATCTTTACTCTGGGTGGCTTGTGATTACTCTGACAGTAGAGTACAGCACAGGGTTGCTCTGTGACTTCCAAGGCCAGATGGAAAAGGCTATACCTCGTCTCCAAACCAGAAGTTTTTGCCCCATGAAACAAAAGCTTTGCCTGAATTCTGACCCACAAAATAATGATATTTATTAAATTGATGATTATTTTAAGCCACCATTTAGGGTAGTTTCTAATGCATTGATAGATAATGAGAACACACTTTGCATTAGTTCAGGTCTTCTAAAAAAAGCAGATGCCACAACGAGATTAGACTTAGGAGAAATTTATTCCTAAGGACCCTTCACTACACCTAGAAGGCTGTAAGGGGGTGGAATAAAGCAGGTGAGGAAAGCCTTTAGACCACGTGCAGATCTGGAGACTGAAATCTTCCGATACATCACAGTTCTGAGGAAGTTTTAGCTAGGCAGAGTCAATACTCATCCAGAATACTTATCAAACTGGAGTTTTGGACTTGTGTGCTATATGTGGAATTCTAGAATTTGTGGAACGTCGTTCAGAAACTCATTAAAATAACTTAGAATCCCAATATTAGAGCTTTCTCCCCCTCACATTGCATAATTTTTATTATAGCAATTAAAATGTATTATAATGATTTCTTGAGTATCTGCTTTATTCATCAGACTTTGAGGTTCTTAAAGGAGGGTTCTATGTACTTTTCACCTTTGCATTCTTCACTCCCCAAGTTCCTGATTCAATGAATGTTTGTAGAATGGCTAACTGAGAAAAGTGGTTAGATTATGTTTTCTGTGTAGTTCTCAGAATAAATTGTAATTATCTGATTTATTTACAAAGATTCATTGTTGATGACATATCTGAATGTTTATTACTTTAAAAAAATATGTTGCAAATCCACGTCTAGATAATCATGGTAAAGAAAAACCCATGTAACTTCACAATTTTTCTTTCTGCACTTTGCTATTCCTACCTTGGTAAGTTGGTCAATATTTTTTATAGTCTAGTCCACTAGTACTGGCCTCTGGTCCTTTTCTGAAAGATTGTGCATGGGAGAATTCATAATTCATAAAACATTTTAATTGACTTCCTAGAAAAAAAATCTCACTTTGAGAGTTCCTTACCCTTCCCTGTCTTTGTAGCCTATTGCAGTGGTCTCCAGGTGTTGGGATTTCATGATTTAGTGTCATTTACAATATTGGGGCACTGACAGTTATTTGGCAAATCTGAAGATGTCTCTGGTTGCCACGACTGAGGATGTTTTATTGGTATCTAGTTGGGAGAGGCCAGGGACACTGCTTGGTATTCAGAGATGCACAAGACAGCCTCTAGTAAACAATCACCCAGTTGATTATGCCAACAGTGTTATGCATAAGAACCACTACTTGTGCATAACAATGTGCACCTACTTCACATGACTGTACTGTATGTTAAAAATGGTTAAGATGGTAAATTTTATGATATGTGTATTTTAGCACATTTTTTTACAGAAAGACTATCAGTCAGAGCTCACCTTATTGTTAAGATTGGAGTATGGGTGAGATATATCACAGAGCTCATATTTCAGATACCATAGGAGAGCCAGTCTAGCTATTATGTGAGGGATTTGTGAACAATGGATGTAAACGAATGCTGGCTAACTTAAAAAAGAGAAAAAATGTATTAGAAGGTAATGCAGTCCATTGCAAAATCTGGAAGAGATACCTTATTGAAATAATTTAATCTCTTCATCTGTTTTGTCATCTATAAAATGAGAAACTTGAATTCAATGACTTCTAACTTCCTTTTTATTCTGCCATTATTGTACCTTTAAGGTACAAAATACCTTAGGTCTAACCTTAGGTTGTCAAAGGGTCTTTGAATTCCTATCTAATCTAATAAGAGTAATATTGAAATTGACCATTTCTACGGGATGCCTAAGCCATGCCCACCAGCCAATCAGACCGGCTGTATGCAAATTAACCCAGCCAAGATGGAAGCCGGCAGTCATGGAGCTAGAGTAAACAGCAGGCTTCCGTTGCACCAGGAGTAAACTGTCTGCCTAGGCCGGCTGGGCCTCTTTTTGCTCAGGCAACATAGTTGCAATTATAGAAATCACAGAGCTGAACAAAACAGGAGGCTTCTGTTGCACCAGCGATGGAGGAAACTGCCTGCCTAGGCTGGCTGGGGCTCTGCTAAGAGAACATTCTTTCAATTATAGAAGCCACGGAGCTGAAGCCAACAGGAGGCTTTGTTACCTGCCTAGGCCTTGGCTTGAAGGAACAGTATCAATTATAGAAGATAAATAAATCCCAGAAACCTGCTTCCAGCCAGCCTTGCTGGGACGTTGGGTCAATGGGAGCTGTGGGCAGCCTGAAAACAGCCATCAGCCCCTCACCCAGGCTGACCAGGCACGCCAGCAGGTGGACATCCCCAGAGGGGTCCCAGACTGCAAGAGGGCACAGGTCAGGCTGAAGGACTTCCCGAGTGCACAAATTTTTGTGCACCGAGCCCCTAGTTAATATATACTTCATATTTTGCCTATAGACCTGCCCCCTCATTGGATCTATCCCTAGAATGGTTTTCTAATGGCTTTGGTGGTAGTATGTGTATCTGTGTGTGTAATTTGTATTAATAAGAAAGTAAATTCCAATTCTCTATCTCTCTACGTATAGAGAAAACCATGCATGGATGTGGGGAATGTAAAGATGAAGAAAAACTGAAATGGCAAAACCTTTGCCAGCTATGTGTCCTGCTGAAGAGTTTAGCCTGCATAGAGTGACTCTTCCAGAGAGCCTCTGTGTATGGAAAGCGGTGCTGGAGCTGAGTGGACCTTAGAAAAACGAGCTTGTGGAGGAAGTCAGAATGAATGGAGTCTAGAGACTTGAGGATTAGGGAGAGATGTGGTAGGACTTTAGAGCCTGCAGAGGTAAGTGGCCAGTGAGATGTTTCCGATGCTGTGACAAAGAAGGGATTTGAAGGATAAGGATAATGTCTGGTTTTATTTTCATTAAGTTAATGGTACTTGTGCAATATAAAATATCACTGTTGATACAAATCTTCCACAACGCCAGTAGTCTCACAAAGCCAGTGGGACTCATTTGGAGAAAGTTAAAGAGAAGGGGGTGAAACTGATATCTTGGTTGGTATGAGGCAGAGGAAAGGGAACACAGAGCAGCTGTGGCAGGCGAGAGGCCATGAAATCAGGAGGACAGGGATAGGAACATGGAGCGAGAAGTGATTGTGGGAATGTAAAACCTTGGAAATTCACATACATTTTGTGGGAAGAATTAGCTCTCCCAGAATACTCGGAGTGAGAGCTTGGGCCCAAGGATAAGGGGCTCTAAGTGTACCTTTGGGCTACACTAATGAATAATAAAGGGTTGGAGCCTCCCCCTTACCTACCTGGTGACAGGTGCAGCTGAAGGCCCAAAATAATGTGGTGGGATTTTTTTTAGTCTTATTCTTTGATTTCATTGCATAGCATGTCTTCTCTTGACATAGAAATAGTGCTCCTAAATATAAATCATTTTACTATGAAATGAAAATTGTATTTATTTGTTTTTTTTGAACATTAATTGACATCTTCCAAGTATAAGTTGCCTAGATAAGATATAATTGTGCTATAAAAGAGCTTATCTCTAGAGGGAGAGAGACATGCAAAAGTCAATCACAATACAGAGAAAGATGAAGTAAGTGCTAAATAGAGTGCAGGAACAGTGGTCCTTGATTCTGGTTGAGGAACAATGACTGTCATAGAATTCAATGACTGAATGTGTGTTCTCCCTGAAGTTTCTAATTCTTTCTTCAGTCAGGTCTCAGTACTGTTAAGAGAGAAAATAAAAATATTTTTGACATGGTGTAAAACACATAAAAACCATCCTAAGACTATAAAAACTGAAGAAATGTCATAATTGCATATAATTTATTATCCACCCAACCCAGTTTTCTGTGCCTGGGACAAAGGTTTTTGAAGAACACCCCCCAAGGCTACAAAGGCAATTTTGTGTAGGATATAGGCCTGGGGTTCGGGTATCTCTGCCATTTTGCCAGCTGTATAATTTGGGGCAAATCACTATTTAGCCTCCTTTAATGCTAGATTACCAATCTGTAAAGTGAAGATTATAACAACTCATTGAATTGTTGGATTAAATGAGTTAATGCACATGAGCGCTTGGTACACTGTAAATACTCAGTGCATTTTAGCTATTATTTTCACTATTCCGAGAAAAGCATTGGATAATTTCATATTTATGGGTTTAATCACATTCTTTTGAATTTATATTTTCTGTTTGTATCACTTTTTTGATTAATTAATTCCCTAAATTTAAAACCTATACAATTAAATATTACTTTCATTTGTCCTGAAGTTATATCTTTTCTTTTTTTAAATTTATATTTATTATTGAAAGTATTACAGATGTCCCTCTTTCTCTCCATTGATGCCCTCTACCCTGCACCTGTCCCCCTCCAAGTTACCTCTTCTTGACTTTGCCTAGGGGCAGGCACCTCATTGTCTCCAATACGTACGCATTTAATGCAGTAGTTTGTTTTCCCTCAGAATTAGTGGTGCCTTTTCTTCAGGTTCTAAAACAGTTATACATGCCATAGGATTCCACAGTTTTATATAAGGAGAGGTACTTTATTCTGTTTTGTTGAAGATAACCTTACCAACAATTGTCAGTGTTTTGTGAACTTTTTAGAGAGCAGCAGCTCTTTGAGTGACAACTTTAAGGTACAGTTACATAATATTTTTCAAACTATGTTCTCTGAAATGCTATTCTGTGAGGGGACAATGGGTGTTCCATAAAAGAAGATTATAATTTAGGAAGCATTGAGTTAAGCAAGAGTTCACTAGGCACTTTTTAAATATCCTATGCACCTTAAATACAGTAGGTAGTGTTTTTAAAGTTGTTTCTCCATAGCATTTTTTTTTGAAATCGTCTTGTAGACTAGCATTCTAGGAAAAAAAAAATTGGGAAATGTTGATTGGTAGTAAATTCTAGTTTCAACGGACAGCTTACTCCATTATCTCATTGGAGTAATTTTCCCCTAAGAACATTCCTATGTGGAAGCACATTCATCGCTCTTCTGATCATTCAGAGGTACTTAGGTGAACTCTTGCACTGTATTCTTATCATCTTGATATTTTCCCGGAAAAGTTTGGTTCTATCTGTGGACTTAAAAATAGAAATATCGTTCTGTATTCTTTCCAAATTGCTTTTGGAAACACACTAAGTGCCCTGGCCAGGTCAATCATTTAGTTACTGGTTTCATCCCTGGTCAGGGCACATACAAGAAACAACCAATGAATGAATGCATAAATAAGTGGAAGAATAAATTGTTTCTCTCTCTCAAAACAATATTACTGAAACTTAAAAATCAAGATCCACATAGTATAAATTAGTCTGGTAAAATTTTGAATATCTAAGGTCTCAAATTTCTTTCCTCAATGGGTTTTTAGTGTAAGTTCCAGTGTGTTTTACCAAGAAAATACCCATTTCTCAGTCTTTTTCACTCACACCTACTCTAAGGAGACAATGTGCAATCCTCCTTTTTGAAATCATACCTATTGCCATACAACTTCTGGATTGCTTCGATATCATCCTGTGAAAGTTCAAAATCATTTCTATCTCCATAGGTTGGATACATCACGGCAGTAGGATCAGACGAATGATCCAGGCCCAAAGAATGGCCAAGTTCATGAGTGGCAGCATACAGGAAGTTAACTCCTACAACCAAAGAGCAGAAAACAGTAATTATGAAAATAACTAGGTATATAATATGTAATTATAAATAAGGCAGTTATAAAAATACCTATATTCATAGTTTACTTATTTGTTTCAAGGCTTTCATAAGGAGGGGGAGGGTTTAGAAGGAGAATGGAACAGTAGTGTTTTAATCCCATCACTACTTCTGTTTTTTTTTTAAGTAATGTTTTTCTGTCTATTTGCTTCTTATATCATTACTCAAATAGCAGTACTCTATAGAGGAAAGCAAAAGCTTTAGAAGCATTAAGATTTGGGTGTGAAACCCAGCTCTGCTACTTATTAGCAGGACCACTCTGGAAACATTAATTAATAGTAATGAGTCTCACTTCCTCATTTTTTGATCAAAGATAATAATTCCTGCCTTGTAGATTTATCAAAATAATTAGAGTTTCCCAGTATCTGAAAAACAATGGCTACTCAATAAGTGGTAGTGGCTTTGAATAGCAGGAGAAAGAAAGTTGGCTTTGCAAAAGCGAGACTGGAAGGCAGGATCTCTAGGAAATGCTGGGTTTTGCTTTTTATTTATTAAATTGTATCATATATAGGCTTTTCTCTCTCTCAGACTCATAGAAAGGCTTTTCAGTGAAGGGGGAGTGTGTGAGCCTGAGAGTTTGAGTGGCCAGAGTTCCACCTATGGTGCATTAGACTGAAGAAAGCTGCCTTTAACTTACCTTGAGTGGAAAGAAAGGAGAAGGAAAAGGATATGCAAGATATGAAGACAGTCATAATTTCACACAGGTTAGATTTTCATAGCAAAGCATCACCGACGTGATGAATTCCCACTGCCAATCACAAGCAGTGATTTCCCTTTCAGAGCCAGTTAGTAGCCTTTTTAAAAAAATTGTCTCCAATTAGAATTGTTTATGCCAGAGCTGCTCTCCATTAGTGTTCTGATATGCCTGTGGCATCCTGTTCTGTAAGATGATGAATATCATGGGCTGGGCTATGGTGTGGGCTCTTTCTAAACAATAGCAAATACTCAGAATTGTATATAATTCTTAAATATCATAGTCACTGCTCCTCTTTTTCCTTCAATTAAAATACTTAAATTTGGACAGAACATAAAGAGCTCTAATTTATTGAATTATTAATATTACCCAAGCACTGTGTAAGCATTATCTCATTTAACTCAAATAACAATTCTGTGAGATGAGAATTATTTATAGTCCATTTCATAGATGAGGAAACAGGTACAGGGAGCTTGCCAAAAGACGCAAGAGAGTTGTTGGTAGAGGTACAGTCAAGTGAACTCAATTTGCTTGACTCACAGCCTGAGCTCTATCTTCAGTATATGTCACATTATGGGCACAATAAATAAAATTACACATTTAAATCACATAGTACAGTGGTTGGCATTTATCAAGGGCTCAAGAATTATTACTAATCAAAGCAAATATTAAATTAAAGTTAGTACAAGCAGTTCTGGATTTTAAAAAGGATGTAGTAGATGAGAGCTGGGATGCTGTACCTATACCGCTACCATCGGTCCAGCGTTCATCCTCATCAAAGTGGGCATCTCCTCCTAGGCCTGGTCCAGGTCCGAAGGCATGAGCCAATACATTTCCTGGTCCATCAAATGGGAAGTTGTCCCCGTGAGCTAAAAAAAAACAGAGTGATTGCTTGCTCTTAGTGACTGACTATGTCTCTACTTTATTTTATTTATTTATTTATTTATTTATTTATTTATTTATTTATTTATTTAGAATCCTCACCGGAGGATATTTTCGCACTGATTATTTATTTATTTATTTATTTAAATATATTTTATTGAGTTCAGAGAGGAAGGGAAAGATAGATAGAAACATCAATGATGAGAGAGAATCATTGATTGGTTGCCTCCTGATTGAGCTCCCAACCCAGGCATGTGCCCTTGGCTGGAATCGAACCTGGGACCCTTCAGTCCGCAGGCCAACACTCTATCCATTCAGCCAAACCAGCTAGACCCACTGATTTTTTAGAGAGAGTGGAAGGGAGGGAGGAAAGAGGAAGGTAGGAGAGAAAGAGAGAGAGAGAGAGAGAGAGAGAGAGAGAGAGAGAGAGAGAGAGGATGAGAAGCATCAATGTGAAAAAAACACATTGGGTTGTTCCCCCCATCCCCAAAATATTTCTCTTTTCATTCTGTTCTAATATTGAAATGCCTGGCTGCTGTGAATTTAGCTGAAATTGAACATCAATCAAAATATTGATAACACTGAAGAGAATGTGCAGAAAGCACTGATCATGGCATTCCATGTTTTTAAAGAATAAATAAATTGGATATGGCCTGATACCAATTTGAAAATAAACACATCTGCATCACATTCAAATCCATTTAAGACGTTTTGAGCATGGTTCTCCAGGAAACGGTCTACACAAAGATTAAGCTAGGTTTTTAAGAAAAGTTACACTGAAAGGTGCACAAGCTACTTGTTGAATAGAGTTCTCACACTCGTTTGTCATCCCGCTACTATCTGGGCAAACAACGTGAAAAAACTTAGAAGCGACCATAAATTAGATGTGAATGTATTTAAATTCCCATTTCCAGTAAGCTTTCAATATGTTTTAACTGTTCTGTAAATGTGTGTGTGTGTGTGTGTGAGTGTGTGTGTGTGTGTGTGTGATGATTAATGCTACAAAACAGGGTTGGTAAACTTTTTCTGTGATGGCTAGACAATCAGTAATTTAGGATTTTTTGGCTTGATGGTCTCTGTCGCAGTTACTAAACTCTGCCATTATAGCCCCAAAGCAGTCATAGACAATAGGTAAAGGAAGGATTATGGCTGTGTTGCGATAAAAATTTATATATATTACAAAGATGGGTGGTGGCTGGATTTGGCTCATGGCCCATAGTTTACCATCCTCTGTCATAGCAAGTGGCTCTAAATGTACTAAAAGAACTGTACTAGCATCTATCTATCACCTATCTATCTATCTATCTATCTATCTATCTATCTATCTATCATCTATCTTTAAAGATTTTAAATTCTGAACAGAGAGAGCACTGGTATAAATAACGAATAAAATAGCATTGCGGAATAGCTATAGGAATCTTCCTTACCTCCTTTTGCAAAGCCAATCATGATGTCAGCAATTCCCAATCTAATTCTCTTGAATTTCAGAGGGATCTCTTTGCTCCACATTGCAAAGGCCTTTGCCACTAGCTGATTCACTTTGAGATGGGGTAAGTCTGGAGTATATGATGCGATCCTGGTAGCAAACAAGAAAACAATGTTTGACCTCTTAGGAAGGGCTTTCCTGTTTTCACTTAAACAACCAAAGCAATACTAACCTGTAGGTGACTACTTTGGAAGTCCATTTTGGACTAGGTTGTGTTAGTGAGTATTCTGAAACATCTGGCATTCCACATCTGGGCTTCTGAATGATTTTTATGATGTCAGAGCTTAATATTCCAGTTACAGGCAGGTGAAAGAATTTTTGCATCACCTTGAGTTTGGCTCTTAAAATGTTGGTATCCTTTGTTTTTGGGTCATATGAATAAAATCTCTTGAGATAGTCCTGTTGGAAAGAGAGTAATTGATATGTAATCCTTGTTTATTGTCTTTTATCTTAGAAGTCTGCATATCTTTGCCTTGATACTATGGACTCAAATAGTGGTTTGAAAACACAATAGTTACAGAGTCACCAAGTAAAATAACTGTACATTAATGAAAAGAAAAATTAATAGCAATAATGAAGCATTGTCATTCTAGTTCATGAGCAAAAGGAAAAAGAGTACCTCCATTTTTCTTTCACCCCATAAACTTCTCTGAAGGGAAGCCCTCTGTACACTTTATAGAACAGAGATTCGTCCGTAATAACCAATCAGGAAGAGTGACTATATCCTCATGGGGCCCAACTGAGACCTTCCCTGGCATCAGAGAACAAGGCAACCACCCCCTTCTAAGATTCTCTGGGGATTTGGTACCAACTATGTGAAAGGGTGTTAAAGTTTTAGTGCTGGGAAAGGACATTGTAAAATTATTTAGTTTAATTTACATATTTTCCAGGCGAAGAAAGCAAAGCTCACAGCAATTTAATGACTTGCTCAGGGTCACATATTGAATTAGTAGCAGAATAAAAAACAACTAGTCGGAGAACTGGCACTGAGTTTCCTGACTGCCAGTCCTGTGTTCTTCCCACTGTTAAATCTCTGCTAAGACCCACAGCGAGGCTGCAGGATAGAGCAGGTCTCCCGGTGTATTCCACACACAGCTGGTCTCTGGGCATTTCTTAAGGGACCCTAGTGTCTGGCTATGAGGACAGCTGCTGGACTAAATAAGAAGAAATAAAAAAAGTGAATGAAATAACCACAGCGGTAGCTGTGACCTCACAAGAATGTTTATTAAGCCCTTGCTAGTGGCAAGGACCACCCTAGGAGCTTTCCGTACTTAACTCATTTAAACCTCATCACCACCCTGTGAAGTAGGTACTGCATTGTTATTCCTTTATTCCTAATTTACGTGAAGAATCATGGTTCAGAGAAGCAAGTTCACCCCTTGAGTAACTGAAGGAGCCAGAATTTGGACTTGTGTTCTGATTCCCACTTCCTTAGAAGAATAAATTGGGCTTTCTACTGCACGAAAGTATTGTTGAAACGATTTCCACATTGGCTCACTCATTGGCAGTCTAATCTGGAGTAGGTGAAATGGTTACCTGTCTCAGAACCTCTCAGAAGTATACACTGTATGTGAGTCACCTTAGAAATATTGTGCTCTCTCTTCCTGTTACCAATGATTACATGTTCATCCATGACAGGATTTGCTCTCATTTAAAAACAAACAACTTATTTTATCCATTTCAGAACTACAGGGTTTGCCAAGACTCTCTCTGGAGGAAATTTCTCTGTATCCTCGAAGTGAAAATTTCTGCCTTCCGTTAAACCCAGCTAACTCCACTCTGGTTTACTGTAACCTATACACTAAATAAAGCTTAGGGATCCAATACACTTGCAAGTGTACACCTTCTGAATTGTCCACTGGGTGAAACCATAGGAAATGGCTTTTTTGGAAGTAAAAAAAACATAATAAAATATCAGTAATTTTTTACAGTTCAATCTACCATATTAGTGGGACTTCTAAAAGTCAAAGTTAATGTGAAATAAAACATAACTTTTGTTATGGTTAAGGCTTAAATTTGTAAATAGTACTTAAGAGTAAACAGCCCATTATTTTACCAAATAATAATTATTTACACTTATAAGGCTGCTTATGAAGTAACAGTATATTGGAGAGAACATGATTTTGAACTGGAAAAACTTTTCCTTGACTCCTATCAAAACTCTTCTTTGATTCTTCACCAGTATTCACCAAGTATGTAAATCAATTTAACGTTGGTTCCTTACTTTTGCCAGGATTGAGCTAAGGATTAAATGACATAACATATATGAAGTACTTTATAATTGTTACATGGTAGTTGGTATTGTAATTACTTCATTTGTTCATTACAATAATCCTGTGAGCTGTAAAACACATAGTACGATTATTTCTATTAGACACATGAGAAAACAAAGTCAAAAGTTCATATCTTGCCCATCATCATGCTTGAAAGGATGAGAGCTGTCATTTCTACCAGTGTTTTCTGATTTCAAGTCTTTCCCTTACAAGTAGTCCTCATTGTAAGAGGCAGCTCTCTGGTCTTTATGAAAAGAATTTCAAGTTACAATAAATAATTACTTCAATTTCTAGTCTAGGGACTGTGCTAAGTGCGTCATGAAACTCCCATTTGGTTGATAGCATTATAATATCTGATTGCCAAATTAGTAAACTGAAGCTCAGAGGAATTTAATAACATTCCTATGCTAATAATATTCCTCTACATAGTGAGTGGAGGTGAAACTTGAACCCAGTTTGGGGAGGCACCAAAGCCTGTTCATAATAGCTACTTGATTAAGAAAATACATTGCCATTACTCAAATTGAAAAGCAATCTCCCTAATGCTGATAGCAAGACAGTGGGGCCCCAGGTGAGTGGGCCAATGACATACCAGTGCCAGTTCCCACAGTGACTCGCTCAAGCCTCCTGCCTCAGGGGGAAGCGGCAGAGCCAGGCTGCAGGGCAGCAGAAGCACAGCGCACAGCACGGCCAGCTGCATAGCTGGGTCCAGGGATGGTTTTCAGGCCTACGGTTGGTTTGGTGTTTTCTTTCAAAAGCTGGAGAGATTTATATAGCTTCTCAGCCGTGAATGTGAAAATAGGTGACTCATTTGAGTGTTTTCTTTCTTTTTGGTGTCTACAGAACTTTGAAGTGTGTGCTATTTTTTCATCAATGACAATGAGGAAGTATTATATTTTTATTGGCAGGAAGCACACAATGTATTTGTCCTTGGATTCTTCCCTCTTCCCCCCCCCCCCCCCCCCCCCTCCCCGCCCCGGCCGTCTGCTGTATAAATTTAATCCATGAGAAAACACATTTTATTTTCCAGAATCAATTGTTACTCAGGCATAGCTTCTTTATTGATTAAGTTAGTACATATGTGGCATATCTTCTTAATTTAAAAATTTGGGGAGTAAGTATCCTTCAGGATATTACTATATATTTTAAAAGAATTAAAAACACTGAAATGCATGGAACAGAATGTAAAACATGCAAATAATCAAGTAATTATTAAGTGAACATTCGGTAACAGACACCGAAGTCAAGAAATATAACACACCCCAGGCCTTCATGGGGTGGGGGTGGGCTGGAGGAGGCCTATGGGGGGGAGGAAGAGGGACATATGTAATACTTTAAACAATAAAGATAAAAAATTATATAAAAAGAAAAGAAAAAAAGAAAGAAATAGAACACAGCTAGCATCCTGTGGTTCTGTACATGAGGAGCGGTGGCAGGCATGGTGGATGGAGATGTGTGCATGACAGGGCCAGCACCACCATGGAGCTCGTGCTCCATTCCTGCACCTTCCAGGGACCCCAGTGAAGCACTGAGAATTCCCTTCTTTAAGTTTCCTTTTAATCCTATTATTTCTTTTCTTAGTGGTCAACATTACCCAGAATTTCTCTTCAATCACATGAAAAAATATCAAACAAATCTTTATGCAAGGGCTTGACTGTTTATATACTACTAGAGGCCCAGTGCACGAATTCATGCACGGGTGGGGTCCAGCCAGCCCAGCCCCTGATTGGGGTGGGGAAGACTTATTGGGGGTGGGGCCGTCTAGGGGGAGGGGGCCACAGGAGGTTGGCCAGCAGGCCTCGACCTCTGGTAGAACACCCAGTTGAACCCATGGTGGAACTCCCGGTCAAGGGGACAGTTTGCATATTAGCCTTTTATTATATAGGATACTGAACATGCTTTACATTATGTAGAAACAAGTTTATTAAGCTAAACCTTCAACTTGGAAATCACTTTATACACTTTCTCTTCCAATCATCCTGACTCTAGCTCCTAACCAGCCACTGGAAGGGCTGGTTTGGTCTTTGATACAAATAATGGCTATGCTACATACAACAATTAAGGATCCATGAGCTGGAGATTCTAGTCCAACTACTTCATTTTTTACCATAGATAAAATTGAAGCTAAGGTGACAGATTAATTGATTCCCCCCAGGTCACACAGCTAGTTAATATTGGTCCTGACTCCCATCCAGTGCTTCTTCTATCATATCACACTGCCTGTTCATTTTGTCATTATATTATACATTTTTGGAGTAAGAGCACCATGGCTCATGACTATAACGCATCATGGAAAACACAACCGATATGCTGGAGCTGCAAAATTTAATTATTCAGACATCTTTGAAACCATCTGGTGTTGGGTGCTGTGTGTTAGCAAAGGCACATTTTCTAGATCAATTAACTAAATTTGCTTTCTATATGTAGTTGCTTTAATGCTGCCTAGTCACAGTTCAGCTATACTTGAAGACTTGTTACCTTTAGTCAGTGTCTGGTATGTAATGGATGCACAGTAAGTGTTTACAGAATAAATGAATATTTATGAACTCGGATCAGTTAATTTGGAAGTAACATGAGGTTTTTCATGATCTTTGCATTGAATTAAAATTAGAAGGAATTCCCAGGTTTATATCATTTGTTTATTTTTAGTAGTTCAGAGAGCATTCGGCATTACAAATATTTTAAATAGTTTTTTTTAATCCTCATCCAAAGATAGTCTTTCTTTTTCTTTTTAAAAATTCTTTATTGTTGAAGATTTTTTTCCATTGATTTTTTAGAAAAAGTAGATGGGAGGGAGGGAGGGAGGGAAGGAAGGAGGGAAAGAGAGAGAGAAAGAGAGGAAAGAGAGAGAGAGAGAAAGAGAAAGAGAGAGAGAGAGAGAGAGAGAGAGAGAGAGAGAGAGAGAGAACTTGATGTGAGAGAGGTGCATTGATTGGCTTCCTCTGGCACTGGCATCACACCTGCAATCCAGGGGTATGCCCTTGACTGGGAATTGAACCTGAGACCCTTCAGTGCATGGGCCGACAATCTAACCACTGAGCTACACCTGCCAGGGCTTAAATAAATTAGTAACTCTTGAAGTTGTCTTTTGTTGATCTAAATTATAATAAGCCAAAACAAAAAACAAAACAAAACAAAACCCCACAGCAAATAAATAAATAAACAAACCCACAAAAAACAAACCAGAGGGATCAAGTCTTAGTCTTTGCCTTTAGAAATGGATGCTCTGGGGTGGGGATATAGGGACATAAATGCTCTTAAAACCATGTGGCAAATGCTTATAATATGCAATGCTACCAAGCAGAAGGGAACAGCTCATCCTTCCAATGGGAACTGAGGAATGATGTATTTAGGAGGTGGCATTTTAGCTGGATTTTGGAGGGTAACTAGGAATTCCCTTGGGATAAGCAATTATAGCAAGAGTGCATGGGAAGATGGGAGTAGGGGGAGAGAAGGGTGAACGATCACTGTTGCTGGTGGGTGTGTGTGAATGTCTGGAAGAGCAGGTACGGTCAAGTGGTGAAAAGTCATCCTTGTATGTTAGGGAGTTTGGACTCTAATCTAAAAGTTTATTCAGGAAGGTGTTAAAGGAAGACATAGCTTTATTAGATTTGAAATGTTATAAGAACATTTCAGTGGCTCTTTCAGAGATGGATTGTAGAAGTAGAGATGACTCTCTGTAGAGGGATATTAGAGAGGCAGCAGATCAAGGAAAAGTTATTACTATAACCCAGCTAAGGCTGACTGGAAGGCTAGAAAAGAGGAAGGAAATTCAAGATCTACATAGAAGTTACAATTGATAAAAACAAAATGAAAACTTAAGAGCTCATTGGTTGCAGGAGCGAGGAAGAGAGAATTAAAGAAGATCTAAATGTAATGGACTTAGTGCAGTTATTACAGAGACAAGGCTTATAGAAGAAGAAACAAGAAGTAAATTTTTGAGGGAAACAGGAACTTGGTTTAGGTTAAGCAATAACATCAATGTTGAATATTGAGTTTGTACATTTTCAGCTGGAAAATCAGACCTGGAGCACAAAAGAGCGATCTGATTTGTAGATACAGGTTGTGAGGAACTTATTTCTAAAGAAGAAAAAGCCATGTTTTTTTTTATTGTGGTAAAATATGCAAAATGTAAAACTTACCATTTTAATCATTTTAAGTGTACAATTCAGTTGCATTAAGTACATTCACAATGTTGTGCAACCACCACCAATACCTATTTTCAGAAATATTTCATCATCCCAAACAGAAACTCTGTACTCTTCTATATATATAAAAGCCTAAGCAACTGTTATGATCAAACGAACAGAATGACCAGAACAAGTGGTCAACCAGTCGCTATAATGTGCACTGACCAACAAAAGGCAGACATTCAATGCAGGAGCTGCCCCCTGGTGGTCAGTGTGCTCCCACAGCCAACCTCCCGTGGCCCCTTCCCTGGATGGTTGGCCCTCCCTCCCCTTTGGGAACTCAATCACCAGGC
Source organism: Murina feae (assembly GCA_004026665.1). NCBI lineage: Eukaryota > Metazoa > Chordata > Mammalia > Chiroptera > Vespertilionidae > Murina > Murina feae. Next base: position 6,990 of record PVJC01021037.1, on the reverse strand, counting down.
AGGCCAAGAGACCCCACCTGTGCACGAATTTGTGCAGCAGGCCTCTAGCTAAAAAATAACTCTTTCCTTCTTCCTCCCCCAAACCTTTTGTAATCTATTCTACATCCTGTCTCTATGAATTTGACTATTGTAGGCACTTCACCTAAGTGTATTCATAGAATATTTGAATAATTGTCCTTTTTATATGAAGTATTTAACTTAGCATAATGGTTTCAAGAGTCATTCATATTATAGCACGTATCAGAACATCATTCTTTTTTATGGCTGAATAATATTCTATGGAATAAAATATACCATATTTTGTTTATCCACTTATTAGACAATGACACTTGGGTTGTTTTCACTTTTTGGCTATCTAATATAATAAAAGAGAAACATGCAAATTTGACTGTTACCACCAGCCAATCAGAGTGGCTGTATGCAAATTAATCCAGCCACAAACCAAAGGCTTCTGTTGCAACTGCCTGCCTAGGCTGGCTGAGCCTCTGCTCACAGCCACGCCCACCAGCCAATCAGAGCAGCTGTATGCAAATTAACCCAGCCAAGATGGAGGCCAACAGCCAAAGTCTTCTGTT
>PVJC01021036.1:0-28644 GCA_004026665.1 Murina feae | reverse complement strand
GGGGACCCTCCAGGCACGCGATGCGCGGTCTCACTTACCCAGAGAGAAAAAGAGACCCAGCCCCGTGAGGCCGAAGGCAGGGCGAGGGAGCCAGGCATCTCTGTGCATTTCCAGAGCCTGGGCGACAGGGGTGTGGGCGAGGGCGGCTGAGGGCCAGGCGGGAGGAGGGTCAGCCACGCACGGGGGTACTGCGGTGACACATGCGGCTAAGGACGCTTTATTTCCATCTCTCTAATATGGCCGGCCTGTATGCTGCTGCTAAAAAGAACGAGGGAGTGTGTGAGGGAGAGAGAAAAGAGGGGGGATGGAGTAAATCTTGTGGTTGTTGGATTTCGAACAGCAGGTGGGAGGGCGTAAAAAAGTCTTTCTGAAAAGAAGCAAGTCCCCCGCAAATGTTTGCCCTGGAAAACAAGAGCTAAAGCAGACCCCTGCCTTGTTTCTTGGTTGGGTTTTGCAAGCTGTTAGAGGAACCCCTTTATTTCAAAGCTGCTGTAAGGGTGAGGGGCTCCTTTTGTCATTTAAAAAACACCCCAAAAAAGGAGATACTTGTTCGTGTTATTTGGAAAGCATTCGGGGGAAGTGAGTGGGGAGACTCTGGGGAAGTAGGGACTTCCTCATTATTCTGGCATTTTCACTGAAATCAGACTATGTGGAAGCAAGCTGGTGTGAACGGTCTAAGTGGTCTTGCAGGGGCCTGGAAGGCACACCCACAGCCGTGGGGGTGAGGCGCCCCGCTAACCCCACGAGCTTGGGGAGGCCTGCATGGCGGCCTTGCCACCTAGAGACCCAGAGTAACCACAGAAGACGGTCTGAAATGAAAACTTTTTAACTAAAAGCCGTTTAAGGCAGGTGGTCAAGTCCTAGGCTAGAATCTCGCCTGATAAAGGCCGATCTTTTTGTTGTTGAGAAAACGCACATGTTCCCCATTTTTCTCCTCTTTGCCCCCCTCTGCCAGCTCCCGCCCCACCCTAGGCCTTTGCCACACTGTCTGTGGTCATTTATGTTCGCACGCACATCCTTGGTCACCTGCTTCCACCCCGTCCCTCTGAGAGCTGTCATTCTGCTCCAGGCTCCGTGCCTCTGGGTCTATTTGTCGGTTTCTTTTATTCATTAGATTCCACACATGAGGGAGGTCATGAGACACTTGTCTTTCTCTCCCTGACTTACTTCACTTGGCATAATGCTCTCCAGGTCAGAGAGCCTTCCTTTTTACCGCAGCATACTATTCCATTGTGTAGATGTACCACAGTTTTCTAATCCATTCATCTGCTGATGGGCACTTGGGCTGTTTCCAAATCTTAGCTGTGGTAAATTGCGCTGCTATGAGCATAGGGATGCATATGTCCTTTCTGATTGGTGTTTCTAGCTTCTTAGGATATATTCCTAGAAGTGGGATCACAGGGTCAAATGGGAGATCCATGTTTAATTTTTTGAGGAAACTCCATACTGTTCTCCACAGTGGCTGCACCAGTCTGCATTCCCACCAGCAGTGCAGGAGGGTTCCTTTTTCTCCGCATCCTCGCCAGCACTTGTCATTTGTTGATTTGTTGATGATAGCCATTCTGGCAGGTGTGAGATGGTACCTCATTGCGGTTTTGATTTGCATCTCTCGGATGATCAGTGACTTTGAGCATGTTTTCATGTTCTGTACATTCTCTTTGGAGAAGTGTCTATGCAGATCTTTTGCCCATTTTTTTTTAAATTGGGTTATTTGTCTTCCTTTTGTTGAGCTGTATCAGTCCTTTATCTATTTTGGAAATTAACCCTTATCAGATGTGTCACTGGCAAATATGTTCTCCCATTCCGGGTCGCCTGTTCATTTTGTGATGGTTTGGTGTTTGCTGTGCAGAAGCTTTTTAGCTTCATGTAGTCCCACTTATTCATTTTTCCCTGTTTCTCTTGCCCCAGGAAATCTATCAGCAACATTTTTTTAAAGATAGAGGAAACGGGTAGTAAGCCAAGGAATATGGCTGTGTGTGGGATGGAACAGGCAAGGGATGCTCCCCTACAACCTCCAGAAAGCAATGCAACTCTCTTTGCCTTGATTTTAGCCGTGTGAGACCATGTCAGACTCGTAACCTACAGAACCGTAAGATAATCAGGTCATGTTGTAAAACCAAACAGCCCAGCCAGTGTGGCTCAGTAGTTGAGCATCAATCCATGAACCTGGAGGTCGTGGTTCCACTCCTGGTCAGGGCACGTGCCTGGGTTTTGAGCTTAATCCCCAATCCGGGGCATGCGGGAGGCAATGGATCCATGATTCTCTCCCATCATGGCTGTTACCATCTCTCCCTCTCCCTTCCTCTCACTGAAATCAATTTTAAAAAACCACCACCACCAACAACAACAAAAACTCTCCAATGGTTCCCATGCTCAAAAAAGGGTTACTCTTTACCTAACCGTCTGTGGTCTCTTGCATCTAAGACAACAGGCCTTCGGAATGTCAGGCGAACTTCCCTTCTTCCAGACCCTCAGGGCACAGCCACTGCACCAGAGCAGACAACAAATGCCCTCATTGCTATTTTTATGGTGTTAACTGTTAACCACTGTCCTGTACCCGCTGATAGACCCTGAGCGAGGACCGGGGGCAGGTACAGAAGGTCACCAGGGCAGAAAGCTCCAGACGCCCAGCAAGGGGCACAGCTGGAAAAGCTAGCCTCGCCCCAGGGTGACCGCTCCTCCCCTCGCACATCGCTGGACCTGCGGGTTAGACCCTGACCTTCCCTCCCTAGGACCCTAGTCGTTCATATCCCTGGGAGGCGGGTTAGACCCTGACCTTCCCTCCCTAGAGATAACATCCAGACCCAGAAAAGCAGCAAAACCAGACAAGTGACACCGGACCAGCTATACTGGCCAATGACCCCTGGCCCTGGTGCCGACCAATCGGCAGAGACCACGACCCTGAAAGGGCACCCCTGGGAAGCTGATGAATATCCTACTGAGACCCTCCCCTGAGACCCCCCTAAGATTCCCACCTGCAGGAGAGAGAACTATGCTCAGGATAAAGGACTCCATGGGCACACTCCCTCCCAGGAGCACGCCTGTGCCTCTCCCTCCCCCTCTCCTTTCCCCGACCCCTAAGGGCCCCCATGAGACTGCAACCAGGGGAGCTGTGGGCGGTGGCAGCTAGTCCCAAGCTGAACCCCTGAACCAGTTTCCAGCCTCAGCCCCTTTTCCTTAAATAAACTCCATTTTCTTTCATCGCCGTCTGCAGTGGCTGTGTGGCCCGCACCACCAGCTTTAACTTTCACCCCTGTGTAAAAGAAGTATGCGTCCGTCCATCACTCCACTTCTATCCAGTCCCAGAGATGCCCTCTCCCCCCACTTTGCTTTCTCCCAGCTCCCTCACCAGTGGGTCCCCTCTTTTGGTTGTAATTGTATAAAATAAGGCGGGAAACTGCCATTCCCTGGGGCATCATCTCCACGAGGTGAGCTTTTGCTTCCCTGTCCACAGTTCGGCTCAAATGAACTTGCAAAAGTTCTCCACGGGTTTGAATGTTTCTTACGTGGGCAGTAAAAAGACGTTTCTGAGACGATTGGGGGGAAACGCGTATAGTCTGTGTAATAGGTTATATGAACGCACGTTTATTCATTTTGTTAGGCGAGAACAGTGTGGTGGGTAGGTGCTCCGAGAGCTTCATCTGTCACATGCCAGAGTGTTTACAGGTAAAGTGACATGACACCTGGAATTTGTTTGAAGATATTCCAGGGGGACAAGGCGGGAGGGAGGCGGTGCCAATTGCTGGAACTGGTGGTGGGTGCCTCGAGTTCATGACACGGTTCTCTCTTCCGTTGCGTATGCTTGACGTTTTTCTTTAAAAAGGAAGGAGAGGTAGGCTAATACCAAGAGTAGGAGAACTTGGGGTAGCGTTCCAAGGGCCCCTCAGCAGAGAGGGTCACCCCACTTTCTGGGAAGACATAGAAGTAGGTTCTCAGGCGGCGGCCACATGAGATCTGATGGGCTGCCGATGCCCCACGCGGGAGCAGCTGCTACTCTGAGCAATGACGCTGCGCCAAGCTCCTTCCACGCTGTTCCTCAGCTTATAACCCCAGGAAAGCTGGCTTCTTCTTCTTTTGTTATATTATTATTGAGGAAACAGCGGTTGGCAGGTCTTAGCCACCAGGGGTTATTTGTGTATGAGATATATATATATATATATATATATATATATATATATATATATATATATATATATTCCCTCCAGAGAGGAAGGGAGAGAGAGAAACATCAATGATGAGAGAGAATCATTGATCGGCCTCCTCCGCTGAGGATCAAGCCCACAACCAGGGCATGTGCCCTGACCTGGAATCGAACCAGTGACCTCCTGGTTCATAGGTCGACGCTCAGCCACTGAGCCAGGCCGCCCAGGCCTAGCCACCAGTTTGACATGTGTACAGTAGTCAGGGCAGTCAGAGCTGGGGTTCACGACATCTGTGTGGAGCACTGGGCATTCCCAGCAAGCCACACTGCCCATCACGAGGGGGCCTTGCCTCCACTAGTCCAGGGCCACAGAGGGGCCAGGGCCCTGCCTGTGCCAGGGCAGGGCCTGCAGGAACAGGGCAGGTCGGCTCAGGGTTCAGCTCAGAGCAGACACTCAATACACAGGAGCTGCGTGGCTGCACACACACATCCCCCTCCGCCGCCCTGAGCGAATGAATGACTGGATCTGGAGAGGGAGTGAGGGGGAGCAGCCGTCATGAAGGTAGTGGGGCCCAGCCTTGGCCTCTGGGTCAGAAGGGGGAGGAAAGGAGGCCAGGTGTGGGTGGCAGGTGCTGGAGCTAGAGGGCTGACGAGGAAACGCTGGGGCTGTCTCCCCACACCGAGGGGTGTCCGTGCCTGGACCTTATACGGACTCTGTCCTCAGGTACCCTCATCCGTATGCTGTACGCCCCCCCCCCCCCGCCCCCGCTGGCTCCTCCCAGGACGCACAGTCCATGGGAATGGAAATCAAGGAAGGAAAAAGGGGGCAACCCAGGGAGAAGCGTCCCTCCACCCTCACCCTGTGGCCACAGCAGGCTCCTCCGGGCTGCCCCGCCCAGCCCCCTGCACAGGCAGCAGGGGCCGGGCTGCAGGTGGGGGTGGGAGCCTGGCACAGCCAGGGCCTTGCTAAGACTCAGCCTCCTGCAGGTCCCCGGCTGCCGCAGGCACATGTCAGCGGAGAGTTTTGGTTTGATGTGGCCGGCCTCCTCCTTTTTCGAATGCAGCTGAGGGTGCCTGTGCGGCCGGGGAAGCCGCTTCTCCAGCTCACTTGGTCTCACGCTGGGGCCAGGAGCTTCCATTTGGGGACCTTCGAGGTGAGACGTGGATCCAGCCCTGGTCGGTGTGTGGCTCAGTTGGCTGAGCATCAACCTGCGCACCAAACAGTTGCCGGTTCCATCCCTAGCCAGGCCACCTGCCCAGGCTGCAGGCTCGATGCCCAGCAGGGAGCAAGCAGCAGGCAGCCCATTGATACCCCTCTCCCCCTCCCTCTCTCTCTCTCTAAAGTCAATAAAAACATTTTTTTTTTTAATTTGAAAAAGAAAAAAGAAGTGGATCCAGGAGTTCCCTCTGCTTCTATTCAGCATTTGACCAAGAGAAACCAGGTATGTGATGTACAACAGAAGGGGCAGAGGATGCTGAATCAGGGGTGAGGTCCCTCACAGGGTGACACAGGAGGAGGGCTCCCCAGAACCACCCTCCCGCACCCCCCCACTACCGCTCACTTGAGCCTCTGGATGCCCATTTGCCCTGGGAGAGTAGGTCTCCCCGGGAGCTAATGAAACCCGGGGAGGCAGGAAGTCAGAGTTACTTTGCAGAATGAAACCCCAATACCAAAATGGGCTATTTGGGGAGTGAAGCCCTATTTTTGGCATTTCCACCAAGTCCCACACATCCTGCAGATTTTACCAGACGACACTCAGGTACCTGCTCTGCTGGGAGAAGCAGTCTTACACATAAGCCAGAGGAAGATGGCTGTCGGCCTTCGGAATGCCTACCTGAGGCCACCGGGAGCCCCCCTCGCCGCACTGGCCTTCGGGCCTCGCCCCGCAGTGCGTGGTCCCCAGACCGCATTGCCAGCATCACCTGGACGCTCCTGAGAAACAGCGAGTCCCATAGCCCAGCTCAGACCCAACCAATCGGAATCTCCATTTCTAACCAGAGCTCCAGGTTATGCCTGAGCACAGCGAAGCCTGAGGAGAACTGCCTTCAGCGACTATGGAAAGGTTTGCACCCGGCGCAAGCAGCCCGGTTTGGGGGCTGGAGACACGGGGCTGGTGAGCAGGAGCAAGCTGAGCGGTAAATGCTGGCCTCGGGGACTGCAAACACTGCGCTAGCTCAGGACACCAGGGCTCGGCGGCTTGGCGGGGGTCAGCCCGCCCGCCTCTCCTCCCTGTCCCACACCCGTCCCAAGCCATCCCATTCCAGGGCAGGTTCTCTCACCCACATGGGGCTTCACCTCTGGTGTCTGCGTCTCGGCAGCTCCGACTTCCAGGAGCACCCTCCCCTCCACAGGGGCACCTAGGACCTGGTAGATAGAGCACCTGAACTAATCTGAAACGTAATCATATTATTTAGATCTTAGGACACATACCCCTATGTGACTAGGACTTAAGTTTCTTATATATGAACTCGAGGCTCAATGCATGAAATTCGTGCAAGGATAGGCTTTCTCAGCCCCGGCTGCCTCGGCTGCAGCCCCACCCCCCACACACCGGTCTTCAGGAAGGTCCTTCCACTGTCCGGTCTAATTAGCATGTTAGCTCTTTATTACATAGGATAGGGGGTTACGTTTCTCTTAAACGTTCCTTTTCAAGACCTTCGAGAAGCAATTGGGGAGGTGACTCAGCTGAGAATCCAGCAAGCAGAACCGACAATCAGGGTCAGGGTCAGGAGTCAAACCATCATCTCAACAATATCACCTCATCGCCTGATGATTAATTACAATAGCTGACGTCTGCGGGCCCCCAGGCTTGCATGTAGCTGTACCCCTCACCCCAGCCCCCTCCCCTATATAATCCTGCCCCGTGTGCCTTGTGGGAAGGCAGGATTTGATCCTCATAAGCACCGGGGGGGTTCCCCGGTAACACTCTCTTGCCTGCTCAGCCAACTCCTCGTCTTTCTTTAAGTCTCTGCGAGAGTCACCAACTTCCTGTCTTCTACTCCCCTCTTCTCTCTTTGCTCCTGTGACACTGGGTACATCACTCATTTGTTTATCGAGTCCCTCATTCAACAAACTCAAATAGCTATTTAATGCCCTGTATGTGCCAGGCACCCAGCTAGAAACTGGAGACCCTGTCCAGATGGGGAGACAAAGGCCTAAACTCTCCACAGCGCGTGGGGAGCACGGTCCCATTGCCAGGGATGGACACAGGTGCTCCTGGCGTTTCTCGAGCCCGTGCCGACCAGCAGAGAGTACTGTCCTCTTTACTGACACTCCCCACCTCCCAGTCAGCCTGCAGCTCTGTGAGGACGGGGACGTGTCTTATTGTGCTGAGTCCATGCTTGGCCTGGCCTGGTCCCGCAGCAGATGCCCATGAACGAATGCCTGTTCTTCATCCAGAGGAAGGGAGCACCCCGCCACCCTGGCCTCACGCAGCCTCGCACAGGTGGGCCAGGTGGGAGCAGGTGCGGCTCCTGGGTATGGCGGGGGGAGGGGCCTCTCTGGCCCTGGAAACTGTTCAAGGACAGACTGTCCCCCACGGGGTCCCTGCTGACCTGACACAGGTCTCTAAGAGCTTAGGAGCTCTGTGAGAGATGAGAGCCTCACTCCCATAGAAAGAACGAGAGTGCCTCGAGAGACACACTCTGGAAAGCAGAAACATCCAGAAGATGTGAGAGCAGGCGCTGGCCCAGCGGGCAGGACTCAGCCGCCCCCGAAGGAATGCTGACGGCCCGCAGGAGGGAAAGGGAATCCAGGCAGGGGGCACCGAGAGCGCAGGCACAGGGGCAGGAAAGACAAAGGCGTCTGTGTCAGAAGATTCCTGCCATGGCCCTGGCCGGTGTGGTCCAGTGGATAGAGCATCGGCCAGTGGATTGAAGGGTCCTGGGTTTGATTCCCATCAAGGGCACATGCGCAGGTTGCGGGCTGGATCCCCAGTGTGGGCCTGCAGCAGGCAGCCAATCCATGATTCTCTCTCATCATTGATGTTTCTCCCTCTCCCTCTCCCTCTCCCTTCCTCTCTGAAATCAATAAAAATATTTTTTTAAAAAGAAGAAGAAGATTCCTGGCACGGAAACAGAGGACGAGCGGCTGGGCCGACAGGAACCACCTGCCTCCAGGAGCGCAGGAACCCGGGTGGGGCTCGGGCAGGCGCCTAGGGTCCGGGCGGGCCGCTGTTCTCACACGAAGGCCTTTGCTTTCTGAGAAAACCCGGTTCCCTCACTTTTTAAGGGAGAAGAGACGTCTTGTGAGTTGGTTTTGCGGAAGTGGTCGCGATGGCCTGACCCCCTTGCGGAAGGCAGACCACAGTGCAAACCCACTGGCCGGGCCGGGGCGTCCTCCTGGGAAACTGGGTTCATCCTCAGTGAGAGGCCGCTGGTCCGCGAGGGGAGAGAACTCGCAACCTGAAGTGCTTCCCACCCTGGGGACTGAGCCAGTGTAAGGCACCGAGCTGATCAGCAGCTGCCTGACCCCTGCCCAGCACACACATACACACTCACACACACTCACTCCCATACACTCACACACACCCACACACACTCAATCTTATATACACACACACACACACACACTCACACATACACACTCACACACTGAGACACACCCACACACACACAGCAGGGTTTGTGTGTGTGTTTGTGTGTTTAAAGGTTAATGTAGCCCTGGCCAGTTTGTCTCAGTGGATGGAGCATCGGCCCTCGGACTGAGGGGTCCCAGGTTCGATTCTGGTCAAGGGCACGTGCCTTGGTTGCAGGGTCCCTGGCCCAGGAGGCAACCACTTGACGTGTCTCTCTCACATCGGTGTCTCTCTCTGCCTCTCCCTCTCCCTCCCACTCTCTCTAGAAATCACGGAATAATATCCTCAGTGAAGATTAACCTAAATCAATCAATCAATAAAATAAAATAAAATAAAAACTTCTTTTGAAGAAGGCTACTGTAGACATGCCAGCACACTGGAAAAAAGAGTGGCGGGGTGGGGGGGGGACAGCGAGCAACAAAAGCCTGAAGGGCTGCCAGCAGCAGCGGGCCAACTGGAGCTACTAGATTCCCCATTATCCGCACCCGAGGGTACGTTGCCATGGACTTTTAGCGCGAGTGGAGGAGACGGGGAGAGACAGAGAGGAGCCGCGAGGTGAGAGATGCATCCACCGGTTGCCTCGTGCACACGCCCTGACCGCTGCTGGGGATCAAACCTGCAACCCAGGGACGTGCCCTTGACCAGAACCAAAGCCCAACCCTTCGGTCCGCAGGTCGACCCTCCAGCCACTGAGCAGAACTGGCCACCTCGCCACCTTCAGGCTGCTCTCTGCCGCCAGAGGCCTGTGTGCTTTCAGGAACTTAAAAGACAGCAAATCCATGTAAAACACGGCTGCCGAAGGTCCCGCTGCTGGAGGCCTAACTGCTCCCTCTCCAGCGGCCTCTGGCCCCTCGGAAGGTCACGCTGAGTGTGCAAAGCTCTCCCTGCGCTCAGCTCCTAGTTCTCTGTCTCCGGGTGGGAAGAGGGACTTGGGCATTTTGGGTTAAAGAGCTTCCTGCACAAAGAATAAAGAGTGAGTGACAGCCCAGCCGGCGTGGTGCAGCGGTTGAGCGCCCACTTGTGAAGCAGGAGGTCACAGTCCGAGTCCCGACCAGGGCACATACCTGTGTTGTGGCTCAGTCCCCAGCGTGGGGCATGCAGGAGGCAACTGATTGGCAGCTCTCTCTCATCATTGATGGTTCTCTCTCGCTCTCCCTTCCTCTCTGAAATCAATAAAAATATATATATATATTTTTAATATATTTTATTGATTTTTCACAGAGAGGAAGGGAGAGGGATAGAGAGCTAGAAACATCGATGAGAGAGAAACATCGATCAGCTGCCTCCTGCACACCCCCCACTGGGGATGTGCCCGCAACCAAGGTACATGCCCTTGACCGAAATCGAACCTGGGACCCTCCAGTCCGCAGGCCGACGCTCTATCCACTGAGCCACACCAGTCAGGGCAAAATATATTTTTTTAATAAAAAAATTTTAAAAATTGAATGAGAGATGGGGACTGAGTCAGCAGGAGAAACGCCCCCTGGGGAAACTGCTCTGGAGGGTGCAGGCTCAGACCAGCACCGTCCCTAAGCTGCCTTGTGTAGTCCCCCCAGAGTGCCCAGCCCCCCCCCTCCCCGTGTAGGGCCACAGCCTCAAAGAGTTGGAGTAAACGCTGCAATGCTGGAGAGAGAGCAGGATTCGAACTCGGCTCATCTGGCCACGAAGCCCACCCCCTGCGCCCAGCCTCCAGGCTCCTGCGTGTGATAGACAGGAGAAGGCACGCAGGGGTGAGCAGGTCTTCCTCAGGTTCCTCTCTGAGACCTGCGGGCTTCCTCTCAACCTTGACTCCACCCTGGGACAAGGGGAAGGTTTGTGGGGAGGTAGGACGGAGGCGAGGGCTGCCTCCTTCTCCTCTCCCTCCGTGACAGCTGCGGAACCCAGAATAAAAGCCAAACCTTGAACGAATCCAATTCAAATCTGGGCAAGTCAGACCCCGGAGGGCGTGCTCACAGGCGGAGGCACCCGCCGCCTCTCATCCCAGTTGCTCTCTTTGACCCAGAGCAGCAGTTGCGAAACCAGCGTCCCCACCGACCCCTTTGCAGCCAGGGTTTGAGGAAGCAGGAAAGGGCGACCCAGCCCAGGACAACACATTGCTTCATAGGCCAGAAAGGAGGCCACTTCCTCATGTCACCACGTGTCCCCTCTGCTAAGTCTTGGACAGGGTATTGCCTTCAATACACAGTGAAATCATTGACGCTGTCCTTACTCAGGGTTAAAGGGAAGGGGACAATATTTTTTATTTTTTGAAATCCTCACCCGAGGATATTTTTCTATTGATCTTGTAGGGCGCGTGGAAGAGAGAGGGAAAGACAGAGAGAAACGTCGATGTGAGAGTGACACATCGATGGGCTGCCCCCTGCACGCGTCCTGACCAGGGACCTGCGACCGAGGTACTCGACCTTGACCGGCCAGAATCCAACCCAGGACCCTGCGGGCGGCAGGCCAGCGTTCTAGGCAGAGCCAAGCTGGCCGGGGCGAGAAGACAACATCTAATGACCATCAGCCACGGCTGAGCAAGAGCGAGAAGAGGCCTCCAAGTGGAGACCCCAGAACGGCCTGGAAAGAGGCGTCACTAATGGGTGGTGGTGAGAGGGCGCGGATGGTCAGATTAGAGGGAGCTCGGAAAAAGGCAGCTCCGCTCGGCCTCCTCCCCTGCCCTGGCAGCCAAGGGCAGGACAGGACACAGAAGAGAGACGAGGGGAGGCCCTCAGGAGGCAAGAGGGGATGTCAGCTGAGCCCAGGCTCGGAATCGGAGCTCAGAACCAGAGATTTTAAAAACTCACCGCAGTGAATCTTGTAATGGTAACCTGAAGGCGCAGGAACCTCGCATTTCAGACCAACAGTTAAGTCGGTGACTACTTTCCTCGGCAACCTGTGAGTGTCACTTCTGAAAACGACAAAGACATGCCCACGCTCCACCCGGGACCCTCGGGGGCCTCGCTGAGGCTCCGCAGAGCCACCAGCCGGAGTCAAGCGGCACTGGTGTGCCCAGCTGGCGTGGCTCAGTGGTTGGGCATCAACTTACGAACCAGGAGGTCAGGTTCAATTTCCAGGCAGGGCACATGTTGTGGGCTTGATCCCCAGTGTGGGCCTGCAGGAGGCAGCCCATCAATGATCCTCTCTCTCTCCCTCTCACTTCCTCTCAAAATCAATTGTGTGTGTGTGTGTGTGTGTGTGTGTGTGTGTGTGTGTGTGTGTTTTAAGAGGCACTGGCTTAAACTTTAGACGTGCATCCATGCCTCGCTTCCAACCCTCCAAAACTTTCTCGGTCCCCTCGGCTGACTCGGGGTTCCACTGCCCTCGCCCCCAGCCAGGGAATGACGACAGGATGACATCCACAGATGACATTTATTTAGGGACGATGTGCCAAAGGGAGCATTTGGGTTGGTTTCGCTGTGATTCTTCCCAGGATCACATTCAACCTAAAGAACCGATCGGACTGGGTGCGTGGTGCAGCTGGGGCAGCTCAGCCAGTGCCCGCTCCGGAGGGCCCGCGTCCGTGCCCCCATCGGAGCCTGGGTCCAGAGTTGCCCCATCTTCCTGTCGGGCTCTGAACCTTCCATCTTCAGCCTCTCACCAGCCAGGGAGGCAGGACAGCTGGGGATGGGGAGTCTGCATGACGGGCACAGGGACAGGCCAAGGGGCGCCTCTGCCTCCTGAAGATGAGGGGGCTCTCCTTAAAAGGCTCGCCCTGCTTGGGGCACTCCCTCGGCCCACTTTTTCTCAGGCAGGTTATTCGGTGCCGAAGGCCGCACGGGGTGCTGCAGGGGAGGGAGGAAAGCAGCGCAGAGCAATTCGCAAAACATGTTTAAATCTGAACAGTCCCCGAGCTCGGAGCTCTTCCCGCCCACCCGGCTCCATGCTGAATGTCACGTGTATTCTCTTTCGAGCCTCATTGCCCGCGAGTAGATAATATTATTCCCATTTTAAGGATGAGAAAACTGAGGCTCAGAGATGCTAAGTTACCTGCCCAAGGTCACCTTGCTTCTAAGTCAGAGCCAGGATTTGGGCCTGTGGGTCTGCCCCGCTCCAAAGCTGTGATCTGAGCCACTTTGCTGTCCAAGCTGAGAAAGGGAGCAGGTGTGGGCCCTTCGTTTACATCAACTCAGCAACGAAATCAAAGGTTCTGTGTTGCCCCTGCCCCTGTCCGAGGTCCGAACACGTGGCTGCAGGCGAAGTCCACCCTGAGCTTATTTCACTGGGCGCAGAGTGCTATACAATGACCTGACCAGCCCTCAGGGCCTGGGAGCTGGTGGCCCATTTTAAGAGGACAGAGGTGCTATTTCCTGCAGAGTTTACATTATAAGCACTGCTCTAGCTGGTTTGGCTCAGTGGATAGAGCATCGGCCTGGGGACTGAAGGGTCCTGGGTTCGATTCCAGTCAAGGGCACCCACTGGGTCACAGGCTCCGGCCCTGCTCAGGAGCATCGGGAGGCAACCAATCCATTGGTGTTTCTCTCTGTCTCTCTCCCTCTCCCTCCCACTCTGTCTAACAATCAATGGGAAAATATCGTCAGGTGATAAAAGTAAAAATAAAATAAAAGAATAAATTAGAAGCACCTACCACTGAACCTGGGCAGGGAGCTTCGAAGACAAGGCACACCCACCTCCTCTCCACCTCCCAGCCTCTGCGAACCCGGGGCCCACTGGGCAGGAGCCAGGGCGGCTGCATCAGCAGGGCTCAGGGCGGCTGGGCCGGAGGCCCCTGCAGACCACACGGCAGGTCACAGGGCGGTGATGGCCGAGGGGGGACTATATCCGACTGCGGCTCCAGAGAGGAGCTACTGTTCCAGCCGCAGGCCCCAGGCCAGGCCCCGACCTCGTGTCCCTGGAGAGCCTCCCGGGCTGTGTCATGTGTCCTCAGCCCCGGGTCAGCAGGAAGCGCACGAGCTGTCAGCTGCACAGCGGAACCTGAGCTCCCGGGCGCCTGGGCCTGTGATGAGTCCACAAGCAGCCTGTCCTGCCGCTCACCCTCCGTCCTGCCTGCTCCCTACACCCAGGTGCCTCCTCCAGCTGCTACGCTTCCCTGGGGAACTGAGCCAAGAGCCAGAAGGAACCAGCTCCACGTGATTCTATGGGATCCGGCGAGCAGCCCTCCCGGCAGTTAGATGCGGGAGTCGCTCTCAGAGCAAAGGATCCTGGGAGCTGGGAGGTCTGAAAACATGTTCTCCATCGCCGTCGATCCCCTCAGCCCTCCTCCATCTCCACCACCCTCCCCGGCCACCGCCACACTGCTGTCCATGGCCACGAGTTCTCTTCTTCTCTCAATCCCTCACCCTACCCCCCAGACCCTCCCGCCTCCCCAGCCACAGCGCTGTGTGCCTGCCCGCCATCTGCTGGTCTGCCCTTGCAACAGCGCTGTCCAAGGATCAACGGCACCCCCTCATTAGGGTGTATTGAACCTGACACAGGGCCCAAGCAAGGGCCTCTGGTGCCCTCTTCGTCAGAGGCACCCTGTCAGCCCACATTGCAGGTTCCTCTCCACCCCTAAATCCACCACTTCTGGCTTTCATGCCCCTAGTCCTCAAGGCTGGGCATGAAGGCACCTTGGAATGACGCTTCTATCCAGCAGAGCTTCAGCATCTGACTTGCCTGCCGCTTAGAAGACTCTGCCCTCAGCAGCTCCCTGCCAGGTCCCAGCTGTACCCTCCCCCATATCCTCCCCCATATCCTCCCCACAGGTCCAAGCTGTACCCTCCCCTCAGGTCCAAGCTGTACCCTCCCGCCCAGGTCCTCTGCCTCCAGACACCGGCCCCTCCTCACCATGGTCATGTACGTGGCCTCTGATCGGTCACTTGGCTCTTCTTCCTTGGTCACCTCCCATGTGGTGATTGAAGAGTAGACATGCTTCTACAGAGGGAGATAGTGAAACACTCCTGAAAATCAGTGGTTCTACTTTTTTATATCTATACCAGTGGCCCGGTGTACAAAATTTAGGCATGAGGGGAGGAGTTCCCTCAGCTCAGCCTGCACCCTCTCTAATCGGGGATCCCTAGGAGGATGTCCAACTGTCCAATCCACAGGAATCAGGCCTTAACTGGCAGTCGGACATCCCTCTCACAATCTGGGATCGCTGGCTCCTAATAGCTCACAAGCCCGCCTGCCTGATTGCCCCTAACCTCTCTGCCTGCCTGCCTGATCACCCCCTAATTGCTCTCCCCTGCTGGCCTGATCTAACCCCCCACTGCCCTCCCCTGCCAGCCAATTTGGCTCTGATTTGGTCAGTTTCTATGCCAGTGAGCATCAAAAGCTCCACCTCCTAGGCAGCCATTGGCTCCTCACAGTTCACCCAGATTTGGTTCTGATTGGTCAGTTTATATGCCAGTCAGCGTCTCCAGGCCTATCTCCGGGCCTGATCAGAGAGGGAAGGCTGATCAGCAGCCCCTGTGAAGGCTGGGAGAGAAATAGAGATGCGGCTGCTGGCGAAGCCCAGGAGAAAGAGAGGCAACGGCTGGTCAAGAGGCTGCAGATCAGACCCTGCCTCTCTCTCCAGGCCTCTCCCCGGGCCTGACCCGCAGCCCCCTCAGCAGGCAGTGCTGGGTCTCTCCACCCGCACTGACGCAGGACGGACTTCCAGTGTTCGGGCGAGCCCTCGGCCGGTCATTACGGACCCTGGGTATTTATATATTAGGATTTGTATTGATTTCAGAGAGGAAGGGAGAGGGAGAGAGGGATAGAAACATCCATGATGAGAGAGAATCATTGATCAGCTGCCTCCTGCAGGCCCCACACTGGGGATCGAGCCTGCAACCGGGACATTTGCCCCGACTGGGAATTGAACCCCGACCTCTTGGTTTCTGTGTCCATACTCAACTGCTGATCCAGCCCCACTGGGCTCAGTGGTTCTGTGACAGAGAAAAGGCCACTGCTACAATTCACAAGGCATAAGCCACCCCCACGGGCAGGCGCAGGGGGTAATTCCATCGTCAATGTCCCAGAAAATTAAGAAAATTAACTCGTCAGCAAAGAGCACTATCTTAGGAACCAAATTCTTTGCCCAACAGTCTTTGTTTGATGGGCATGAGGGAGAAGCCCAAATCCTTCTCTCACCAAATCAGATCTGCTCCGTGGTTACTTCCTCCTCGTTAATCCTGGTGGGAGGCCGGCACCAGCCAGCCACTGACCTGCTGTCCAGCCTTTCAGAGGCTTCGTGGCAGGATGACCTCTCAGAGCCTCTCACCTGGGAGGCTGGGGGCACTGGCGGTGCCCACTTCTCTCTTTACTTGGGGAAGCAACGTCATCCAGTGGAAGACTCTGGGGTTCTGCAGGCCCCTGCACTGTGAGGAAACCCCACTCCTGGGCCCAGACAGACAAAAGATGGGAAGGTCCACATCCCAACGGGGTTTTAAAAGTTAAGAAAAAGAAAAGAAAAAGGAGTTCAAAGGAACGAATCCATTCCTCAGTCCCTAGCCGTGACCATTCATAGCTCTGTTACACGGACATGGAAGAAATGGGCTGGTGGGTCCTCGCTGTCTAACCAGGGGCTCCCCCAGACACTCCCCAATGCGCCGATTCCCCCTCCTGTGCACACAGCCTCGTGCGTTAGGAAGCACCTGCGTGTCACCCCGACACCTGAGCCCACGGCAGGGCAGGTCTGGGCGACCTTGTCCTCCTTTTGCTGACGAGCAAACAGACTCAGGGAGGGTGCAGGGCTGGGTCCGCACCGGGACTTCTGGCCCGAGTCCAGTGCTCTCTGCTCAGCTCCTCCCCGCCCCTCACACACACACACTCACACACTGGGCGGCCCGCTGCCCACATCCCCTCCCCTGGGGGCTTTAGTCCAGCGGTGAGAGGCCTGAGCCGGGCTCTGTGCCAGCCACTGGCCCACATGCTGAGACACAGGATGAGTGAGACGCAGGAGCAGGGACCACACCACCCTGATAGGCACAGGGCTCACCTGGCCTTGCTGGGCACAGCCAAGGGGCAGAGCTTCCTCTTACCTCGGGGCGAGCCCCGTCCCTGTCCTCCAGGCTCTTCACCAGGGCCATGGACGTCCCGGAGCTGCAAGGCAGGAGATGCAGGCGGTTAGCGGCCAGGACTGGCCAGTCCCCGTGCCCACGGTGCTTGGGGAAGATGCACCAGGGCAGGGCTGTTCTCCCTGGACTCCTCCCCAGCTCACCCCGAAGCCCACAGCACCTCCCGGCAAGCAGAGAGCATCCTGGGGCCGCGAGGGTGAGCAGCAGCTCCCCCTTCCCACTGTCACCCTGACTTCCTGTCTGTAACAATGCAAGTGGGTGCACAGAGACAGGCGACAGGCTACTTGCTCATTTCCGAGGGTCAGGGAGGTGCCACTGGGCTGGCAGGGGAGGCAGAGGCCAGCGAGACAGCAGGTCAAAGGAAGGCCCAGCCGAAGCACCCCACTGTGCGCTCTGGCCCCTTCCCACGCCTCGGCCTTTGGTATCTTGGCCATTTGCCCTCTGCACTTGCCACTGAATACACTTTTTTCTATTTTGGCCTATTTTCTATTTTCATTCTCTCCCTCTCCCTTTCTCTCCAAAAATCAGTAAAAGTATTTTTTTAATCGTTTATCTCAGGCATTGAATGGCACCATTATAGTTTGTGCTTAAGATTTGTACTCTTTTTAAAAAAATTTTAAATATGTCTTTGTTGATTTCAGAGAGGAAAGGAGAGGCAGACAGAAATAGGAACATCCATGAGAGAGAATCATTGATGGGCTGCCTCCTGCACGCCCCCCACTAGGCATGGAGCCCACAGTCCTGGCCTGTGCCCTGACTGGGAATCCAACGGGGACCTCCTGGTTCATAGGTCGACGCTCAGCCACTGAGCCACGCCAGCCGGGCAGGACTCAGACTGTTAATCGCGCTGCACCCGGGCCACCTTTTGTCAAGGAGCTGCCACTCTCTGTAAAACACCGGCTCAAAGGAGGCGGGTGCGGGAACGCACACGGATGGCCTCGACCTCAGGAGCAAGGGGACGAGGGCATCTGATGCCACATCATCCACAGACACGTTCCCTTTGGAAACAGCCCTTCTGTGCACAGGGCACCACTCGGGCTGATCTTCCCTCCTCCCTCAGGGCAGAGGCAGCCTGGCACCCCCTGCCCCCGCCTCAGGCGAGGGCGCCTGTACCTCTTACTCCCATGAATCCTTTTCGCCGTCAGGATGAGCACAGGAAGCAGCAGGGCAGTGGCACAGACGATGCCCACGATGATCACCAGGTGGTTGCCCCCCAGGACCTCGGGACTGCGGGCCACGGTCACCAGTGCTGGGGAGGGAGGAAGCAGCGGGGGCCTCAGTGTCACGGGAAAGGCCTGAGGTCCCAGTTATAGACGCAGCAGCCACAGCCGGCCAGGAAGTGGGGGAGAAGGCCGACTCCACACCGCGTGGAAGCACTAGGACTCGGGCAGTCCCTACAGATTGAGCAGCGAAGCCTGACGCCCTTGCCTACGGGGGTAGGAGGAGAGACGGCACCTCCGCTGGCGCTCCCTTTTGCATGAACAATTCTCTTAAAACCTGGGCCACAAGTGACGTAGATGTAACAGACTCCTGGATGCCACCGATCTCTCTATGGGAAAGTGATTCTGTGTTTTTAAATATATTTTATTGATTTCAGAGAGGGAGAGGGAGAGACAGAAACATCAATGATGAGAGAATCACGGATCGGCTGCCTCCTGCACGCCCCACACTGGGGATCGAGCCCACAACCTGGGCCTGAGCCCCGACCGGGAACCAAACTGTGACCTCCTGGTTCCTAGGTCGACGCTCAGCCCCTGAGCCACGCCGGCTGCGGGAAAGTGATCCTTTTCCAAAAGGCTCCATGCCACAAAACTCAGCCACGGTCAGGACGCCGCGTGAGGCCTTCGGAGGCACTTCCCGCACAGGGCGCCCTTCACGCGTTTCCTCCATTCGTTCTAAATACACAAATACAGGCTCTGAGCGCTGGGACCGGTGGCTGCTGCAGGAAGAGGGAGCCACAGCCAAGCATGAAAGCAGAGACCAGTCAGAGGCCTGAGTTCAAGACGGAGATGAAGACCCCAGCACGGAGGCGGGGGGATGGACTGGGAAGAAGGCAGATTCAGAGTCAGGCATAGAAACAACAGGACCGTCCACCAGTCCTGGGAACAGGAAGCAGCCAGCACAACAGGTAGGTGGCAGCGTTGGGGGAGGGAGGGAGGGGAGGTGGGGTGCGAGTGGAAGCAATGGGGGAGGGGAGAAGGGGGCCAGGAAGAGGTGTCTGCGGCTGGATGTCTTGTATCTGAAGGACTTGGGGGGCACTGGGGTGGACGCACAGCTCTACAGAGATGGACAGACTGTGTCCCTCACAGACAGTGTGGCGTCCAATCCACTGAGGAAAGAAGGCGGGATGTGCCGTGGGGACCGAAGCTGAGCGAGGCAGCAGCGGCGGCCAGAATGCGGTGCGCGGAGGAAGCGAGACGAGGGGAAGTGAGACGGGAGACACCACACGAGGCCCTGCAGCAAGCGCCTCGTCAAACCACGTACCTGATGTGGTCAAGGCTGCACGGCTCTGAACACACCCAGCACCACCGAGCTGTGCACTGTTCTCGTATCTCAATAAAGCTGTTTCCAGGAAAACAAAGTGCCCTGGCCTGTGTGGCTCAATGGATAGAGCGTCGGCCTGCGGACCGGAGGGTCCTGGGTTCGGTTCTGGTCAAGGGCACGTACCTCAGTTGCAGGCTCCTCCCCGGCCCGGGCCCTGGTTGGGGGCTTGCAGGAGGCAACCAGCCGATGTATTTCTCTCACATCGATGTTTCCCTCTTCCTCTCTCTCTAAAAATCAATGGAAAAATATCCTCGGGTGAGGATTCACAAAAGAAAAAGAAGAAGAAAGCTATAGATACGGGCTAAGCAGAGGAGCATGGGGTAAGAGGAAGAGGTGCGCACGTGTCTTTACTGAACGTTAGGAGCCATGACGTGAGGGGAAGGGGCAGGGAAGGCACCTGTGCACAGGGCTGGAGGCAGGGCAAGGCCAGAGGGTGGCGGGGCGACAGACCGCTGTGGGGGGCGGGTTTGGAGGGTGAATGCGCTCCCACTATGGCTGGTCTTTTGTCTGTGGAGTTGGGACAAGATTTCGGAGGGTGGAGAAAGCCGTCCGTCCTGCTCCCCTCTGCAACTGGGACCCTTTGCTACGGACAGCAAGGTGCCTCCACAGACTTAAGTCCCAGGCCAGGGGCATCGGGTAAGCTCCATCCTGCCCCCAAAAACCCCTCCTGCCAACCACAGCCAAGCCCCGAGGACCCTGGTGCAACGTCGACTCCACAGCCACATCCTGGCTGCTGACTGGGTTAAGGTTTAACTCTCACCCTCACTGAGCAACAGCCTCTCAGGCAGCACCGCCAAGCCTTTGTCCCCCTCCACGCCGGCCCGATGCCTGTGTTTCCTAGAACACAGCACCTCTGATCAGAAAACCCCCCCACCCACTTGTTCGGGGCCTTCCTGTTTCTCTGTTCGGTGCTGCTCGCACCAGCTCAGGGTCCCTTCACCCTCCAGCCCAGAGCACACAGTCAAACCGTCTGAACTTCAACTCCCGTCCGTCTGCGTCCGGACCTTGCTGGCCACGGAGAGACCTGGTGGAGGGCCGGGCTCCCCAAACATACTGGCTCCTTCTCACTGACCGACTGGCAAGGCCAGAACTTAGGGGGAGGCCGCCAGGCTGCCCAGGGCACCATGTTTAAAGAGGCACCAGCCTCGGGCTGTGCAAGTACAGGGTCGGCACCCGCGAGTGACGCCTCCCGGGCCTCGCTAGTCCTGGTCGCGCTAACAGCCACCCCCCCCCCACTCTCCGCCCGCCCCAGCAGTTACCCACCTCGGGGCTCGCCCCGAATCACGCGCAGCGCGAAGGTTTTGGTGAAAGCCAGGTCCCCCAGGTGGATGCTGCAGGTGTAGCTTCCGGAGTCCGACTCCCGCACGCCCTGGAGCAGGACGGAGCCCTCGTTGTGCGCGGTGTCCCCCGCCAGGGCGACGCGGTTCTGGAAGCGGGCCCCGCTCTGGGAGTACCCCGCAGGTCCTGGGCGGGCGGCGTAGCGCAGCATCACCTCCTCCTAGAGGCCAAGGAGAGACAGAGGGAGCTGGCCGGGTGGCGGGGGGGCTGGGGAGGGGAGGCCCCGAATGGGCCGTCAGCAGGGACGCTGCAAACACACACGCGTGTGCGGGCATGTGTCGTCGGGAGAGAGGGATGAGGGAGGAGGACGGGGTTGGCGCCCTTCGCTCTTCTCCAGGACAAAGAAGTGGAGCGCAGCCCACGTGGCTGCCCGTCCCGGTGGGTTTCCGGGGAAGTGGCAGCGGCTGCAGCACTGAGCTCCGGGCTCCCGCCCAGGCCTTCCCGTCCGGCTCTGTGAGCCACGCCTTCCTCAGAGGCCCAGGCTGCACCTCTCGGACTCACCTCCTCCGTCCGCCTTGAACCACTCACCTCTCACCGCGACCTTCCCCGGGACCTCACCTCCAGCCCCTTCCCACCTCCTCCTTGGTGGCCACTGGGGCCCAAGGGCCATTTCTCACCCGGACTCCGGACTCCGGGAGGAGCCCCCCCACTTGTCTCCCACTTACTCCCAGGCAGTCCCTCCCAGGAGACCAGTCGTTAGGAATGTAAGTGAAAGCGTGTTCCTCCTCTGCGCAAACCCGATGCGCCTGCACTTCCTCAGGCCCCTTCCTCAGAGTCCATCGCCCTCTTGCTCTCTCGCCTACTTGGGTCACTGAGCTCCAGCCTCACTGACCTCCTCGCTGCCCCTTGAGTCGCGGCCTCAGGGCCTTTGCACGTGCTGCTCTGTATAGCTGGACACTCCTCTCCCCAGATATGCACATGCTCGGGCCTGCCTTCCTCGGAACCTCTGCTCCGATCCACCTGCTCGGCGAGGCCTCCCCGAGGCCTGTGCAAGCAGCAGCAAGACCCTGCGGCTCCTTCTCCAGGGCGTCCTCACTGATGGGCTGCAGCTGCTTCTGCATCAGCTTATGGCTCCCTCCCCCCGGGGTGGTCCCAGCAGGGCGGGGCTTTCACTGGGCAGCAGATGCCCAAAAACACTCATTAAATGAGGACGTGTTGGTGTTTTTAAAGTAAGGAACGTAAACATTCGCATCTTTAAAAGCTTTTAAGAAAAGAAATGGAGATGGCTGTGCAGACAAAGACGAATAAAAAGACCTCACGCTGCCCTAGCCAGTGTGGCTCAGTGGATAGAGCGTCGGCCTGCGGACTCAAGGGTCTCAGGTTCGATTCCGGTCAAGGGCATGTACCTTGGTTGCAGGCACATCCCCAGTAGGAGGTGTGCAGGAGGCAGCTGATCGATGTTTCTAACTCTCTATCCCTCTCCCTTCCTCTGTAAAAAAGTCAATAAAACATATTTTTAAAAAAAGGCCTCGCCCTAACCTCTTACCTCTTGTGAGTCAAACTCACAGCTCGGAATGTCCGTTCTCGCCTGTTTGCTGTGGGGACTCACTGGTGGCTGACATGTAAGTGCATGACAAGCTGCCAGCAGTGGCCTGAGACCACACGGACTTCCCCGTAGGCCACTCGATGCCGCCCTTCCTGACCCCTCAGAGCAGAGAGGAATCGAGTGAATTCCAGTGGCTGTTTAAGGGATGGCCGCTGTCTTAGTTTAGAAAAGCTAAAACTTGCATAAAGTGTCCGCCTTAACATATATTAACAGTAGGCTCCCAACCAACAGTGTGGCCCAGAAGTCCCTCCCCCGCCACAGTGGCATCGCTGGTCTCATGAACGAATGTGCTATTTTACTGCCTCAGGGTTCGCAGGACACGCTCCTCGCCCCGGCCCCTGGGAGCCACAGCCCGGCATCTGGAGCCCCCTGACGACCACACGACTGGGGCAAGGGCATGCAGGAGAAAAGGCACAAAAGTAACCTGCATGAGAACACAACTGTCATTCGTCTTCTCTGGCCCATAGCTTTCCTGCCTGGGCCACAGCAACCCTGCCCTGTCCGCCCAGGAACTCCCGGAGAGGAGGGAGAGAGGGGAGATGAGATGCCGTGGCCGAGCCATGCAGGTGCCTCACAGCCCGCCTCATACAAGTCCCCACTGCCTTGCAAGTTACGCGTTTTCTCCTCCTCCTCACCTTCCTTCTCCCTCCTCGTTGTTATTATTATTTTTTTGATCCTCACCAAGGATATTTTTCCACTGATTTTTAGAGAGAGTGGCGGGGAGAGGGAAAGACAGAGAGGAATATCCATGTGGGAGAAACACATGGATTGGTTGCCTCCTGCACGCGCCCTGACCAGGGCCCAGGCTGGGGAGGAGGAGCCTGCAACCGAGGTACATGCCCTTGACCGGAATCAAACCTGGGACCCTCTGGTCCACAGGCCAATGCTCTGTCCACTGAGCCACACCGGCTAGGGTTCCTTCTTCATTATCTTATATTCATTAGAGTTATTTTTTCCCACCAAAAAGCTGAAGGGGCCCAGCCAAGTGGCCCAGTGATGCCACGACATGACACCAGATGCCTAGATTCCCTCACTGTCCTAATACTGTCAGCCGGGGCTCCTACCATGTGGGGCGCGGCCAGCGTGTTTTGGACGGGTTCAAGCCTTGGACTACTGAGAGGGCACAGTCCTCTCATGGCCACGTGCAAGTCCCAGCGTGGAGGGCAGAGCCCTCCCAGCACAATTATAGCCAACAGCTCTAGCCGTGAGCTTGAGCCTGTGGTCCGAACCCGTGGCCCCACGTGTCTGAGTGACAGAGCTCAGGTGAATGTAGTGGAGGGGGATTGAAACTAAGGAGAATGTTGTAAACAACCTGATCACGCCCTTACTCTGCCTCGTGGCATCTGCTGTAAAATAAAGACACGGCTTGTGGGTGTGGTCTCGTCTCTCTCCATCAGAGGAGCAGCGTCCACCGAGACCCAGCTTTCCTTCTCACGTCTGCCTTTTCTTAGTCCTTTCATCCCCCCACTCAGGATCACCCTTGGCTGTGCCGTCGCGGCACACAGAGGCGGTCCCTCCTCGTTACCTTGGCGTGCTTCCCTGGTGAGAACACCCAGTCGACCTTGGTCATGAGCTTCTCTTTCGTGCTCCGGAAAGCACAGCCCATTGGAGCGGAATCACCCACATGGACTGTGAGTTCTGAGGATAAAAGGAGAAATCAGGTCAAACCCAAGATGCAATCAACAGAGGCCAAAGAACTTCTAGACGAGATAACACTGAGCCAAAGATCTTCCACATTAAGGTCAACACGACACACACCCTCTCCACAGATGGACCATGAATTCAGAAGTGTGGTGCCTCCCCTCACACCGCACCGTGCTCCCAAGAGAGTTCTCCAGCCACCCGTGCACAGTAAGGCGAGAGTCCTGTTGTCTTCGTACGACAAACACTTCCTGGTCTTCAGTTCCCTTCTCCCTCCCATGGGCCCCCACTCCACTTCATACTGAAGACAGTACAAGAAAGCGTGAAGCCCACCACCTCCTGCCCACCTCCTGAGGTTCCCACATCTGCTTCGCATAAACAGGAAGTGGGAAGGTACAGCACTCTCATTCTTATACATATACTAGAGGCCTGGTGCACAAATTCATGTACAGGCACAGTCCGGCCAGCCCAACCCGCTCAGGGCCAATTGGGCCAGGCTGGCGGGGGAGAGGGGCTGCAGGCAGTTGGCTGGTGGCCCTGCCTTCTGGTTGAACTCCAAGTTGAAGTCCTGTTCGAGGGGACAATTTGCATATTAGCCTTTTATTATATAGGATAACCCCCTGGACCGACCCTGGCTGAGGAATCGAGTCACAGGTGGCTCTGCTCCACTTCCTTTCTTTCTATGAGTTGCCTTAGGACTAGCTTAGGACCGTTCTGGCTACAGCGCAGGTCTCAGGACTCCTTACTAATTAGGCCAAGACAACAGACAGCTTTCCTCTGGATGCTGTTTCTGTTTCACTCCCTGCCCCACCCCCCAGCCTGCTCCCCCTTCCCCTGCTTCTGGCTTTGCAAGTCCTGGGCTCCTCTTCTGCTTATTCTGTGAGCAGCTGACCCGTCACGCGTGTACCGCGTAAGTCATTGCAAGAGGCCCTTGGAATAGAAAACCACAAGGAAGATGTGTCTGATTTTTTTCGATGCTGCTCTACACAAATCAAGCCCAAAGCCAGTGGAGAAAGGGAAGGGAGGGTGGTGGTCAGGGAGGCGCCAGCCCAGGTCTTAGGGACAAAGCTCCTTCCAAAGAGCACGAGCGAAGGTCAGGGAGGAGCAAACGGCACCCAAGCCGACCTCCTCACCCCGTCCCCTCAGAGACCAAGCTGCCTGCCCAGCAGGGCAGATGCAGGATGAGAGGGAAGCCAAAGGAAATATTATGAACTCGAAACTCTACAGAGGGAATTGTTCTGAAAGTCATAAAAATTCACTCCAAGGAATACCAAGAGAGGAGAGGCCGCCCTTGAACTCCGGCAACGCAATACAAACTGAACTCTAGCTCGGCTGGCGTGGCTCCATGGTCAAAGCATTGACCTGTGAACCAGGACGTCTCAGTTCGATTCCCAGTCAGGGCACGGGCCAGGGTTATGGGCTCGATCCCCAGTGTGGGGCATGCAGGAGGCAGCTGATCCGTGATTCTCTCCCATCATTAATGTTCCTCTCTCTCTCCCTTTTCCTTCCTCTCTGAAATCAATAATAAAAATGTGTTTATTTTTAAAACTGAAGGCAATCATAATAATGAACGCTCTGAGTCCTCCCAATGCAGCAGGCATGTGGGAGGCACCGGTGTGTAGCCTGTGACTGGGCATCACAACACTTGGAGCTACTCACTGGGACCCTCCCACGCTCAGAGGATGGACGTGAGAGGCCAGAGCCGCCTGAGTGGGCACACGCCCAGCTTTCACCCCCTCACTCCACGCCTCTGAGCAGAAGGACGGCCACCCCAGAGCAGCCGACCAGGAACTGGTATTGTTTTTCTTTGTAAGGATATTGCCTATAGTGTTTAAATAAGAACGGTGAAAAAAAGAACTAAGGCACTAGCATCAGAGAAATTACAAGCTGAAGGGTCACTTGGTGGAGAAAATCAGAGCCACTGCACAGACAGAGCTGCCGCAAGGGCGAGGAGGGCAGGCGGCACCGGCCCCTCACGCGTGGCGCGTGGCGCGTGGCGCGGAGTTGGCTCTACTCCCATCCGGCACGACGGAGAAGTAGACACAACCCTAGGGAGCATCCAGCTACCGTCCCCACTGTGTGGGTGGATCCAGCGCCTGGAATCCGCTCCTTTTGGTTCGTCACCTCTGCGTTTCTTCTAAACAGGAAGACGCCCCGTTTTGTGGGCCACACTCGTGTGGACAGGTGTTGGGGTGTGGCAGCAGAGACAGAGCAGACAGCCGTGGCCCCGAGGCAAGCCCAGGGGTCCTCTTCCCAGAGGGTCATAGCTTGGGAATCAGAAACATGACAACTGAATAAAAGTAAGATAAATTAGGAGAGAGGCCAGCAGCTACCGTCTACAACTCCTGTCTTCAGACGCCAAACTCCAGCGAGGGGCACATTCAGGAATATCATTCATTCATAAGCGTTTGTTGATGGCCCCCTCTGTACCCGTCAGGGGCCAAAAGGAGCCGGTCAGGGCTGGTCAGGGAACAAAGGACACAGACCAAGGTGACCCGGGCAGACACAGCTGAGCAGAGATGAGCGTCACTGGGGGGAGGCAGGGTGGCGGGAGGAACTCTCTAAAGGAGGGGCCCAAACCCGCTGGATGGGGAGGGAGCACACCCCAGTGCCCCAACTAGACCACGCGTGTTCCTGCGGCCACAAACCACTCCTTCTGCCTCACACTTGCAAAAATACGTGTAGAATTCTGGGGTTTCCAAACCTTCTAAAGCAGAATTCTTTCTTCAAACAAAATCTTAGCTGGCAGCCCCATAACAGGTCAGAAACAAGATGAGGGCTGAGTTTGCAGCGGAGGTGGGAGCGTGAGGCCTACCTAGCCAGGCCCTCCATCCGCCCTGCCTGCTCTCATCCTTCCAGCGCCCCCAGGTGCCCTGGACCCGCAGGCTACACAGGGCAGCTCTCACACCCCCATCTACTGAAGCCACTCGCTCCACTGACAAAAGGGAAACTGAGAACCAAAGGAGCTGGGGAAGCCTGCTCACGCCCTGCAGGACCCCGAGGCTGACTGCGGGACCTGCACATGTGGCATCAGCGTGGGTAACGGCGGGAAGGGTTGGCACCGTGGAAAGGACATGCCCGAGGCCGCAGGATCAAGCGCTGGATCTGGCGTTTACTAAACACGGGGCCGGAAGCAGTCATGGGCCTCTGTGAGCGGAAAGAATGCGTTTCCTCCGCAGCACTTTCAAGAGCACGAAAGATTCTAAACTAATAATGTCGGTCAGCCTCGTTTCATTTATTTTTTAAATGTATTTTATCGATTTCAGAGAGGAAGGGAGAGGGAGAGAGAAACATCCATGATGAGAGAGAGTCATGGGTTGGCTGCCTCCTGCACGCCCCCTACTGGGGATCGAGCCCACAGCCCAGGCCTGTGCCCTGACTGGAATCGAACTCGGGACCCTTCAGTCTGCAGGCCCACGCTCTACCCACTGAGCCAGGCTGGCTAGGGAATTCCTCCTCACTTTAACGGGATAGCGCTCCTGACGGCAGGCTCGCGCTGTGGTGAGCGTGGAGCCCGGGGCTGGCATTTACGGTAAAATCCTTCCCCTGCCCGGTTCACCCTCGCGCCTCCAGCCCCTCCTCCCCTCCCCTCCCCTCCGAGCAGCGGCCACGCACCTCGGGGCTCCTCCGGCAGCACATGCAGCGCCACTTCGGTTTTGAACACGCGGCTCTCCAGCTCCAGGCGGATCTCGCAGGTGTAGGTGCCCTGGTCGGCCTCCTCCGCGTCCCGGAGCAGGAGGGAGCCGTCGTTGAGCGAGAGGGCCCCCGCCAGGCGCACCCGGTCCTGGAAGCGCCCCGCGGTCACGCTGAGGTTGGAGTAATAGTACAGCACGTACTCCACCTGGAGGGCACGACATCGGGGCCTGAGTCAGCGCTCCAGACCCCTGCCCTGTGGGGGCACAGCCACCGTCCCGTGACCAAAAAACACACGTGAATCATCAGAAGGTGCTCAAAGGGAAATGTTTTGTTTTGTTTTGTTTTTTTCCAATTTATTTTTTTATGGATTTCAGAGAGGAAGGGAGAGGGAGAGACAGAAACATCAGCGATGAGAGAGAATCATTCATCAGCTGCCTCTTGCACGCACGCCCTCCACTGGGGATCAAGCCTGAAACCCCGGCAGGTGCCCCTGGCTGGAATCAAACCCAGGACCCTTCAGTTCACTGGCGGATGCTCTAGCCACTGAGCCCACCGGCCAGGGCGAGAGTTATTCAGAGTAGGATTTAAACATCATCATGTGCCAGGAAGCATCTCGCACACGCTCCACGGCCCCCGTAGACAGAGCCGGATGCAGAGAGCGGGGCCACACCGTTCGGCCCGACCTTGGGGGTGACATGCAGCACCCACTCTGAAGATCGCTCTGGGGGTTCAGACTCACAGCTTGTGGAAACTACCTCCCATCTTCACCCCGTCTCCTGCCACAGCCCCGGGAGTAGCTGGCATGACAGGCGGCCGGCTGGCTGTCGGGAGAGTCCCACCTGCGGCTGTCACTTGCCCCCATCTGCCCCCCTCTCAGCAGCTTGGCGTGCGGCAGGAGGAGTCATCAACAGGAAGTGCCGCGTAGGCCAGAGGGGCGGGCCGGGGGAATTCTTATTTCTACCCACACATGGGGATGTCCTCCGCTAGACTACACAGCCATGAGCCCTGGAGCGAGTCTAGCATTCTGGGAGTAACATGTCCTGAGCTTCAGAGTAATGTTTCATCAGCAAACACTGGGAGCTTGTCAACAACATGCTAGGAGGACATTTTCCCCACGAGATCCTGACACAGCAGCACCTCTGCTTCCTGCTCCAAAGAGCCCACAAAACCTCCTCCGCAGCTGTGCTGCACCTGCCCACCCCCCCGCCGTGGCACACGGCTGTGCTGCACCTGCCCACCCCC